>WNNG01000449.1:0-259288 GCA_018208015.1 Medicago ruthenica
AAAAACACAAATTTTCGGGCTTAGGCTCGAACTACACCGGTTTTGATCCCATTTGGGTATGTAGGCAAAGGACCTTGTCCTTCCAAACCGACCAACCAAAAAAACACAAATTTTCGGGCTTAGGCTCGAACTACACCGGTTTTGATCCCATTTGGGTATGTAGGCAAAGGACCTTGTCCTTCCAAACCGACCAACCAAAAAACCAACAAAAAAGAGAAAGCCCAACTGTCATGAACACAACCACAAACCAAGACCGACTCTGCTCGGCATCCAACCGACATTATTTCATTTCATGCATGCATATTTAAAACCATTCATACACATGCATTTCATTTCATAAAACATGCATCCTCAACAAGGATTCTCCAGTGAGTATCACATATTCACCAACATCCATCAACATTCAACCAGGGGCACCTATTTAGGGTAAGACCGCAGCTTGTTAGGAATCGACATTCAGAAGCAGTGCCTGAATAAGATCACCTAGTTTAGGTATCGATCTCTAGAAGCAGTACCTAGAGTAGATCACCTCCCCCAGTGTATCGACCTTCAGTGTTAGCGGCTGAATAAGATCACAACTCGTTAGGAATCGACATTCAGAAGCAGTACCTGAATAAGATCACCTAGTTTAGGTATCCACCTCTAGAAGCAGTACCTAGAGTAAACCTCCATCTTAGGTATCGACCTCTAGAAGCAGTACCTAGAGTAGATCACCTACATCCATGTTCCCTCTCTAGTGACATCCTAGAGTAAATCACCATCCTCAGGAATCGACCTCTAGAAGCAGTGCCTAGATAAGATTACCTTCATCCCCCAGTGGATCTACCTCCAGTGTTAGCGGCTGGATACGATCAACCTTTACCAACCATTGCATTTGCATTTCGCGAAGGACAAAATTCGGGTCCTTCTTTTTACTTAATTGATCTTCGCAAAGAGTTCATGAGATGCCCTCGGCACTCACGCACTCTATGCGAAGACACAATTAAGTAGGGGCAGCTGTAGTACCCTAATTTTGTCCTACGCATTTTAAAACAAAAATAAAAAAAAATCAAAGAGGGGAAAAAAAGTCAAAAGTCAACAAAAGTCAACAGAAAAGTCAACATTTCAAAAATGATGACTTCGCACTGCGAAGTCTGCGATTTTTCTGCAGATTTTTGGTTTCTTTGATTTAATTCCAGGATTTGTTGCATATCATTTCCATAATTATTTTAAGTAGCATTCATGGCTAATTGGGCCAAGCAAAGCCAGAGTTGAAGGACTTGCCATTAATGCCAAGGTTGGAAGCTTTTTCTTCCAACCTAGCATGTGACAAGCAAGTGGGCTTGCCCTTGGGCAGCTCTAGTCCCTCCCATGTGACCTGCTAACCACCACAAGGTTGCCAGCCACCTGCTTGAGGACTTTCCTCCTGCTTGCTCCCCCCAAAAACCAGTCAAACCAGCTGGATTTTTCACTTGAAAAGCCATGATTGCCTACTCTGTTTTGCAGCAGCTTTTCACCCTCTCACACCAGCCATAAGTAGCCTTTTCATCCCTCAATCTCTGCACATCACAGTGCACGTTTTTATTGACCAACCATTGAGATTGCAAGGATTGATCCCCAAGCATTAGCCAATTGCAAATCAGCTTTGTTCTTCATCATTACCTTCTAGAATTAGTTGAATTTGTGGCTGAAATCAAGCTGGATCTTGCCCCTTGGTACAAGGCAAGGTTGCCTCTATCCATTAGCATTTAATGCAAAGGGATTCAGCTTGATCTTGGCCACAAATCAGCTGAATTTTGGGATTGTGTAATGATGACAAAGATTTGGTTTTGGCCTATAAATAGAAGGCAATGCCCAAGGATACAAACACAGTTAACAACAGCATTTCAAGAGCAGAAACTCTACTCATTTTAGCCTACAAAACTCCACAAAATAACCAGCAACAAACCATCCAACACAAAGCTTTCCAAAGTTCCAAAACCTTCACCAATATTCAAACCTCTTGTGAAAGCCTTTTACCAAATCAAATCAAGTGCAGCTGGAGCTTTGCTAAGGAGTTCTGTAAGTTTCTAAGCACTTATCTTGCATTTATAGTTGTGTTTGCATAGCTATTTTGGTTCAAAACCATTTGATTCCAAAAAACCCCTTTTGAATTTCAAAGAAATCCCAAGGTTTTCAAAACATCAAAACTGGTTTGTCCAACCTTTTTCATCCCAAAAACTCAAAGTTTTTCACCCATCTATAAGGTCCTGAGTGTGTTCAGAAGTTGTTTCTGAACAAAAGTTCAGAAACAGCTTCTGAACCCAAAATTTCGCATGCTTCGCAGTGCGAAGTCATGGTCGCAGTGCGACCATGACAGAACTCAGAACCTGAGTTTTTGTGTCAAAATGACCAATTTTTGAGGTTCTAGCCCCAGAGCTCAGAACCTAAGAGTTTTTAAACCCATGTTCTTCAAACCACAACAAGGATTTTGCATAATTTTGACAAAATCACAAGTTCGTATGACCATTTTGTGGATAACTTGCAAAACAAGTTATCTTCCCAAACTCTCAAACAAGCATGAACAAACAAGCTATGTTCATCATTTCAATCTAAACTTGAACAATAAATATTGTTCATGATGTTCAAAACTCAAAGATGAACATACACCGTTTACGTTCGCATTTTCGCAAAATGAGACGAACTTGCGCGTTTTTTTAGCAAATTTGCTAAACCTTCCCATTTTGGGTTTTCAAACCAAATGTTTTGACATACCTTGGGATTTCTAAAGGATTCAACCCAAAAACATGAATGAAAAAGGGATGGTGTGACGTATGTCTCTCCATCGCCCCGATTGTACGAATGCGTGACGTATGTCTCGTCGCTCGGACAATCGTCATTCCCTTTTTTCAATATGAACAACCCTAACCAAACCAAATCTTGGCCCCTTGTGGTCAATCCAAACCTTTTGGTCCCCCGTTGGCCATTAGACTCAACCCCTCGACTCGTTTGAGTCCACTCGGTCAATGTTCGACTCGTCCGAGTCCATTGTACCCGTTCTTGATCTCAGTGGATCAATCGAACAATCGCCCGACTCGTTTGAGTCCACTCGGTCAATGTTTGACTTGTATGAGTCCATTGCACCTCCCATGGTCCCATAGCGACCAATTCAACCCTTTACTCTAACGGACGTACCTTTTAACAATTCTAATGTGATTCACGAACAAACGCTTAATAAGTCTCCAAGTGCGAGCATACAAGCTACGTTTTAATCGCAAGAATTCGGTTAAAACATCGTCCATTTAAAATCAACCAACACATGTACGTTTTTCTACCAAAGAACTACGTATGCTTTGAATTCTCCGACTACCGGGAGATACGTAGGAGCAAGATCGACATCTTGTCAAGCGCAATAATAAAAAAAACTTTTTTTCTTTCGTTTGTTTTTATCTCTTTTCCCCCTTTTATTATGTTTTAACATAAATGAACATGCACGCAAAGTATTAAAAAAAACAATTCAAGCTTTAACCAAATAGAAGGTTCCCGTTGAGTACAACGGACGTGAGGGGTGCTAATACCTTCCCCTTGCGTAATCGACTCCCGAACCCGACAATGGTTGCGATGACCAAATCCTTATCCTCATCGTCTAAAGGGTTTTATTATCGTTTCCCTTTACAACAAAAAAAAACTTAAGGGTTTATCAACGTTCCCTTTACACAAAAACTTTGGTGGCGGCTTCACAAAGGCCCTCCGAGCGTTTGCGAACGACCCCGGAGGATTTGCGCGTCTTTTTCCCGAGAAAAAAAACGAGGTGCGCACAAAGCGTATGCGGAAAAGAGGTTGATGATGACTTTTCGGTGATTGAGGAGTGGAATGACATTCAAGAACGGCTCAAAAAAGTATCTTACAAGATGAAACTCCACATCAAAGAGGTGATGCGTCAACTTGCATTTCCGAAAGACACAATGTTGTCTCCACCTCCAAGAAAGGTGGTAACCAAGGGAGCACCTAAAAGGGCGAGGTCTACACCGAAAGAGTCATCCACTGGTCGAATCCTCTCTACATGGGAGCGTGTTGATTCTCAAAATCCTGATATTCAATCTTCACATGCCAAGACAACATTTCCAAAGAGGAAGAAAAGTGCACGTTTAGGCAATTCATCCCGCTCACAAGCTTCAACCTCTACTAGACATCCGAATCCGTATATTCTGGATTTACCATACATATCACACTTCCCAAAGTTCATGAAACCTTTCATCGAAAATATTGTGAATGTTAAAGGAGATAATAATTGTGGATTCTGGGTCATAGCTAGACACATGGGTATGGATGAGGAAAATCATGTATTGGTTTGTAGTGCACTTATTCAAGAGTTGAAAACTAATAAGAGTGACTATTTGCCGATATTTGGTTCGAAGAAGCGTTTTCAATATATCTTGAATGGTTTACACCCTCCAACAAAAAGTGGTGGAATTGCATACGAAGATAAGTGGTTGACATTACCGGATATGGGTCACATTGTTGCAACTTGCTACAATAGAGCCGTCGTTCAATTGGTTTCGGCGGAAAGAGGTATATGTGAGACATATTTCCCAATCTGAGGTGCTCCACCACTTAACCCACATTCCCACATCTTGTGTCTTGGCTTAATTCCCGGCCACTTTCTTCATATTTATTTGAAAGACGGTTGTCCATTACCACCGCCTTGTACGGAGTGGAAGATTCACAACATTGGTGTGGCGGAGCAATGGGAGTTTGCATTTATGGATACACAAGCTTTGTTCAAAGACCTCATGTCTAAGGAGCCGAAGCCGCCGAAAAAACCAACAAATCAACTCAATCCAATATATTGCGACACTCCCACTCCGGAAAAACCAAAAGGAGAATTTAAAATAATTGAAGAAGATGAAGATTATGCACTATCACTAGCTAGTTAGATAGGCTACGACACTTTTTAGTCGGTGTTCGTCCCTTTTTTGTCGATATTACACCGGCATATTTTTTTGTGATCAATTATGTCATGCCAATTTTTGTGGCCAATATGTAAATAAGATTATATAAATATATGACTTTTTTTGTGATGGACAAAACATCCACTATTTTATTCATTATTCTTGTTGCTCACATTTTATAAAATTATATGTCTCTAATTATTCAACTATTTATTTATTTTGTGAAGGGAAACATGTCTCAAGACAAAGTTGAAGCTCATGTCTGATACTCCCACGTGAACAAGACGGTTAGGGTCTATTTAACCCTTACCAACAAGTTGGATGATTTGAAGGCACAACTCTACACATACTTTGTCCATATAGGTGAAAATCAAAGAACATCAAATGTATTTATACAAGTGTCATGCGTGGACTTAGGGGAGGATAAGGAGGAAGACTTTTGAAAGACAGTTTATTATCAAGATATTATCCGTAATGATTTCGATGTAGATTACATGTTTGGTTATTGGTTCAAAATAACATTTTACATCTTTGTGTCCGATCCAGTGAAGTGTAATATTTATTAACATGTAATAGTGTAATGTGTTCAAATTTGTGTCTGTAATGTTGCATTTTAATGAATTTGTGTATTTAACGACGAATTTGTGTCGTTTATGTGTAATTTGGATCGTTAACGACGAATTTGGATAATTTAAGTGTACTTTGGATCAATTATGTGTGATTAAGTGTGATTAATGACGAATTTGTGTAATTTGGATCGATAATGTGTGATTAAGTGATTATGTGTAATTTGGATCGTTAACGACGAATTTGGATCGTTTTTGTGTAATTTGAATCAATTATGTGTGATTAACGACAAATTTGTGTAATTTGAATCGATTATGTGCAATTTGGATCGATTATGTGTATTTGGATCGATTATGTGTAATTTGGATCGATTGTGTTATTGTGTGATTAACGACAAATTTGTGTAATTTGGATCGATAATGTGTGATTAGGTGGTTATGTGTGAATATATGGTTATGTGTGATTATGGTGTTGAAATTGTGTAATTTGGATCAATTATGAGTGTGTATTGGGTTTGTGTCATTAATGGCTTCTTTGACAACATTCAATGTTGTTTTCTACTACACCAGAAGCCACTGTGAGTTAACTCACGCTGACATGTAATGGGCGTGACTTAAGTCACGTTCGTTATTTTGGCCGGTGGCCGAGCGTGACTTAAGTCACGCAGGTGGACGGTGGTCAACATGAGTTAACTCACGCAGGTTAAAGGCCAGCGTGAGTTAACTCACGTAGGTTGGACGGTGGTTTGGACAGTGGTCAATCAGGAAGGAGCAGTTACTTGCTTCGACCAATAGAATTCAAGCAAAAAACCTATAAATTGAAACTTTTTCTTTTATTTTTTCTCATTCTCATTTCTTCTCAATTATTCTCTCATCTCCCATCTCTTCTCTAAATTATTTTTTTTAACTTTTGTTACTATAGGCGTAAACGGCCTCAAATTCCTTCATCGATTAATCATAATGATCTTATGTTGTTTTTTTATGATGGCGATTGAGATCATTATATTAATCGACGAGGGAATTTTTGAGTCCAGTTAGGATCATTATGATTAATCGACAAGAATTCGCCTTGAATGTGTTTTCCCGCTAGCGGTAGAGGTGGTTATGGCGGGTTTGTATACCGGCCCCCTACCCCAAAAAGATTGGTCATTATGATTAATCAATTTTTTTTAAAAAAAAAATTCTTTGATTTATGTAATGAATTGCAATGTAATGTAATAATAAATTTTTGTTCAATGTAATGAATTGCAATGTAATGTAATAATATATCTATTGTGTAATAATATTTCTGTTTTGTAATTTGTAATTTTTTTTTGTTTTTGTACCTACTCAGCGTGACTTAAGTCACGTTGATATATATCAAGCGTGACTTAAGTCACGCTGAGGGTATTTTCGTCTGTTTGTATGTGAGTGAGCAAATTTCGTTGGGAGAAGAGCAATTTTCAAATGTTGGCCCCTTTATTGAAATTGATTTGTTTGGCCCTAACCCACTAAATTAATTTTTTTGTGGGCTTAGTGATAAAGGCTTCAAGACCCACTAATTATTATTATTATTTTTGAAGAAAAAAAATAATAAAGCAATTTATGAAAAAACAAATATTTTTTATTTTTTTATTAATTAAAAATCATAGCCACCACCCTCCACAACCAACCACCACCGGAGCTCCGGCAGCCGTCGCGCCGGCCACCGTCCACCACCGAATTTTCACCGGAAAATTCTGGTCCACCGGCGTCGGAGCTTTGGCGTTGACCGTGGGTTGACCTTTTTTTTAAACAAATTTACAATTGGGGCTTTCGGGCCTTTGGGGGCTATTGTATATTTAGTGGGTTTAGATATATTTGAGGCCTATGTGAAAGGGGCCTATTTTATCTTGTTGCTTTTTAAGCCCCTTAACATGTGGGCTGAGGCTCAAAAGTTGAAGCCCCATCAAATTGATAACTTATTTTTATAAAAAAAATGCTTTTATTTTTTCACAATTTGTTAGGTGATTTTTGACGGACCAACTCGCCAACCTATCACTTTTTATCTCAAAATCTTTTTTATATGTTTTGATTTTTTTTAAATGGCTAATTAACCCCAGCCATCTGAATATTGCAAACCAAACTACATAAGAACCTGAGTAATTATAAAGAGCAAACAAATGTAATTCATACTCCGCTGTCCCGAACACAAAGTTGCTTTAATGAAATTGCTATGAATAATTACTACAGCTTTTTTTGGGTAACTTACTTTGAAAATTCACTATTTTCTAATATATACCAAAGCAGCAAAACTTATAAGACTTTAAACAGCCCGTCCAGTAATTTGATTTTAAGGCTTTTACTAAATTTGATTTTAACTAACTAAATCAATTCCACAATACATACAGAATAAGATATATACTCATATTGAATAAGTGCTCCATTAAATAATTGCTTGCCGAATACTAGTATAAGTGTACAACATTAGTACATGATATAAGCTGAATACGTTGCCATTCATGTCAGACTTTAGATACAACATTTTGTCATGATTATGTTGTATAACATCGTCACGTAATTAACATGATGCAATTTTTGTTACTTGACCAGAAACTCTAATGGAGCTTCCTCTTTAAAAAAATGGTCCATACTTTAGAGTGGAGACAACTGTTACAACATGCCTTAATGAACTTGGCTTGCATAATTTGCATGTGATAAATTAATCCACTAACACCAATTATGTCGGCAAATGCAAAGCATTCACGTTTTAATCAACAATAGATGTTGTTTGACCAGAAAAAGTTAACACACATATCTAATCACTCTCTTCTATACAATTCCACCACACAAAATAAAATATAAAAGCAACTCCGTTTCAAAAATAAAATAAAGAGCAACCACAAAACTAAAAGATATTAGGGGAAAAGAAGAATAAGGACCATTTTGTTCTGTATCCCATGAATATTTGAACAGAGATATTAGTGAACAAAATGAGTTGGCTCAGCCAGCAATGATCAATTCAAAGCACTCCACTTGTAAGGCGGGGTTTGATTGCCACTCCTTAGTTAAAGAATTAAGGTGGGAGTGCCATGCTGATTGGATCAAATTGCAAAACAGGGTCCGGTTTGTAGAATCGGTGCAGAGAAATACTTACTTAGTCACAAGAAAATTGCTCTTCCCCCATACAAAAATGTTCATTCCCGAAGAAAATGATCAAAATACCCCTGTGTGACTTAAGTCACGCTCGGTATATAACAACGTGACTTAGCTCACGCTGGCGTATAACCTGTGTGACTTAAGTCACGCTCGTGTATAACCTGTGTGACTTAAGTCACCCTGGTGTTGACCTGCGTGACTTAACTCACGCTCGGTATAGATGTCAGCGTGACTTAACTCAGGCTGCGTTCATTTATAACTCAGGCATAACCTCACTTCTCCATTTCACTTCTCAAATCTCTAAAAAATCTCCCAAATATATTGGAATGCATTCGTTTTTGCATAACTCATCCTATATGAAGGGATTCGATGTGATAACTTATATAATTGATTCGGTAGAATAGATGTGTTCTCTTCATTCTTTGAGTTTTCAAAAATACTTTCAAATTTTTACACTAAGTATAAGACACTTCAATGCCAACATTTTCGGCAAACTTTCATGAATTTAATTTTAATTCAACATCATGATGATACAACATCCTTAGGAATTTAATGTAATGTAACGTAACGCTTCGTTTATTTGAACAAAGATGAAATTATAACTAAATAAATTTGTCATATTCTATTAATTTTGAAATTTATTACGCGTACTTGTGTATTTTTAGTTATGATTTATTTTTTATCATGATTGAATTGTTGTTATTGTTGTTTTTAAGTCATGATATGCTTTTAAAAATGAACATAACATATTGTATGTTTGGGGTCTTCAAAAAATATTATCTTTGTGCAAAATTGGTGAAAAATAACTTACATAAAACAAGCGTGACTTAAGCACCAGCGTGACTTAAGTCACGCTGACATCTACCGAGCGTGACTTAATTCACGCAGATTATACACCAGCGTGACTTAAGTCACGTTGATATATATCGAGCGTGACTTAAGTCACGCTGGTGTACAACCTGCGTGACTTACACGCTGGGGGTATTTTCGTCTGTTTATATGGGAGTGAGCAATTTTCGTTGGGAGAAGAGCAATTTTCTAGTCACAAACATAAATAACAAATGTTTAGGCAAACACATATAAATTGAAAATATTAAAAGAGAAAATAGTTGAATGATGTGACTAATATCTTTCTCATTTATATTTCTCCATTTATGTGAGTGTGTCCAAATATTTTTTATTTGTATTTGTGCTAGAATAAGATTTTCTCGTTGGTACAAGTTACTGCCTCCGGTTATGAATATAAGATCTTTTGAGTTTTGTTTTTTTGTCCTTTTCAATAAGACTTCTTTCAAATTTAAAGTGCATTAATTTTTTTCTTGTCCATATATTGTAGTTTATGTCATATATTTTTCTGCAATATATAATAAATACTCTATTTAGTAAAAAAAATATGCAATAAATACTCTATGAAAACATTATTATCTAGGTAATCTTATACTAAAACAATAACGCTTACAATAATTAACCTTTTTACTTCTCGTGTTGTTCTCGTAAAGATCCAATATTTAGGAATATAGGTAGTATTTTTACACGTCACTTCTAAAAAATCGCATATAGATATAGTTTTTCAATTGAAAGTGTATTTTTCTAACCATAAAGTTTACTTTTTAAAAAAAAAAAATATAGAGTATGGATAGAGAACGTCATTTTTTGTGTGTGTGATAACCCTCTTATTCTCATAGGAGAGCCGTCATGGTAATCTGGAGTTAAGCTGCAAGATAAGTAAAGTCTGGTAGTCTCTCATAACGATAATTCTATCAGACCACACATTTTATGTTTTTCTTTTATACATTCACATTTTAAGGTTCAATCAGGGGCGTCCATTGGGGGTGAAACAACTCTACATAGTTGGGCCTCCAAAATTTTGGAGTCCAAAATATATTTTTTTATATATGTAATGCATGAAAAAAATGATTATATACTAATAACGCAGTAATAAATACAAATATGTAGAGTGGCTGAGTGGTTTTATTCTGTGTTGGTAATTCTATGGTCATGGGTCCAACTCCCATGCTTTATGCTCTTTCCCTTAAATTAATTTTTTTTCTTTTTAGCATGATAGGGCATCGTCATCAATTTTTTGTCTTTTTCTTTTCGGCATGATAGGGATTCAATTTGAGCCTAATTTATCATGAGGTTCATATATGTTCTGAATACTCTCTCTTCGGTGCAACTTTTCTCAACCAATTGGACTATATTTTTATAAATAAAAAATATAACTTTTTTTTCTTATTTTTTTAGAGCACTTATTGTAATTTTTTGTCATATTTACCGTATAAAATAACAAAGTTCTAACAACAAACATTATACTTATTCTCTCAAAAAATAAAACAAACATTATAAACATTGTTTCCCTCTTTTAAAAAAATTGTATATTTTTCTTCTATGACTCATCTTTACTATAAGAGTCGAGCCTCCTAATTTATTGAGACGGTCCAAGGCTCAATCCACAAGAAACACGGTAAATTCGGTTGGGGCACTTATATTTAGCTAAGTAAATGAAAAGGAAAGTCTCCCTTGTACTGTTGTACACCTGCATTTAATTTCCCTACCCTCGTGTTTTTTTTTTTAAAAAAAAATCATTGTTTACCTTTTCGCTTTTCCTTCTCTAAAAAAATTCAGCAAATTTTTAAATTTGAGCTTTTCTCTATCTATCAGCAAATTATGTAACTAAAAAAAAAATCAGCAAATTTAACTATCTGTAATAATCTTATTTCAAAATTTGACTGTGGGTAACTTTTTTTTTATTTTGGAATTTTTTCTTTAATTGTAAATTTTCGAAACGCATTTTTCTGATAATTTTAAATTTTACAAAAAAAAATATTTTTAAAAAAATGAGAGTTTTCTATTGATAATTAAATAAGTTTACATATTTTAAAATTGTTAGGAATAAAATGAGAAATATAAGCAAAAAGTTTATTTGAAAAGTTGATCTATATAGTCTAAATTACATACATCAAATTTTCATTTTTTTTTGTTGTACTTATCAAATTTTTAAATATAAATTTTGTATATTTCTCATTTCAAAAGTAGTATACATATATATTTTAGGGGGACAAAAAAAATATACATAGATGGCGTGGAGGAGTATATAGGGAAAATTTTCCAAGTATCGTATCTCAATTAAAAAAATGCACAAAGTATAACTTCATTGGTTAAAAATAACACTTTGTTAAGCTTCTTAAAAAAATAAAATAAGGGATAATAGGATTTTACCCCCTGCCATTTGACGATATTTGGTTAACCTCTGTAAAAAAGAATTGGAGATCTCCCTTGTCATTAGAAGATTCTTTGGTTTTAGACCTTCATGAGGGCTGGCTGTGCATAATTGTCGAGGTGACACGCTAACTAGGACATGGTTTTGTAAAATTGATGACATGGTGTGCTGACATGACTTTTTCAATTATTTTTCCATTTAATTTTTTCCACTTGCAGTTTTTTATTAATTAAAAATTATTTAAAAAAAACAACTACATAATAAAAACAAAATAAAAATCATAGACCCCAAATCAAGCACGCTTAATTGGCCTCAGGATCTCTCTCATTCCGATGTGATTCGGTTCCTCTAAAAACTATCAGGAACCGCTCATTGTCATGCCTTGTGCACCGGCGACCACTCCCCGCCCTCGTCAGCCACGGGTGTTACACATATCTTCATCATCAATTTTTTCACCTCCATCGTCAAACTTTTCATCACCAACATCTTTATCTTTACAATCAACCAACCCAGCTAAAAAATAAAATCATCATCATCAACACTCTAATCATCCTCCTCATCCTCTCTCTCTAAAAAAAATTGTTATCCGTGATATAATAACAACAACAGCAAGAGATCTCCTCTAAAAACAAACTTCATTCTCTCTAATCATCATCAAAATAATTAAAAAAACAACAAAAAGATCATCAACCCAGATCAACAACAAGATCAACAACAACAAAATGTCTTTAAAAAAAATCTTATCTTCTCTTCTCTGTTTCTGTTCTCCTCTCTGTTTCTCTTCTCTTCTCTCCCACCTTCTCTTTTCTTCCCAAACCCATAAACCCTGATTTATGGAGAAGGAAGCGGCGGCTGGTATTCTACCGAATCAAACCCTCCACCCCTCCAACAACCCATTTCAATCCACCATGTTTCCACTCTCCCCTTTTTGCTTCAGATTTTGGGAGTTTTATGTTAACTTTGATTTAGGATTTTCTGTGTTGAATTAGGTTTTGGCAGTGTTACAAAAATCTCGGTTTGGGAGAGAGGGAAGCTCAAGAACAACAATTGAATAAAATTTGGGGAAGAGAGGGAATCGATGGAGAAGAAGATGATGAAGTAAAAAAAAAAAGAAGAGAGAAGATGATGAGTTTAGAAAGGCACCGCAGAAGAAGAGAAGAGAGAAGAAATTGAGAAATTGAGTTAAGCATTAATATATTGTTTGGATGAGGTAATTATAAATTTTTGAAGAATTTAGAATTCTAGGCAATTTAAATGATTCAATTAAATTGATTTTATTTCTCAATACTTTTGTTTGGATGGAGTAATAAAAAATTTCATTGTCATAATTTTTGGGCAACTTTTATAAATTATAATTCTTTTGGGCCAAATTTGAAAATTTCAAAAATTTGAGGGGTCAAATTATAATTTTTGAAAAATTTAAGGGGTCACTTTGCATTTTTTTGAAAATTTATTGGGGTCAATTTGAAATTTTTGGAAAATTTGAGGACCAAAATGCAAAATTTGAAAAATTATAACAATGAAGAAATTTGAAATTCTTAGCTTTTGGGTGTCATTTGAAATTCTCTAAATTTAACTTTAACAAAATACTTTATAAATTTACATCATTTTGAAAATTCTTCAAATTATCATCCAAACAATAGAATACACCTCAAAGTATTTGAATTCCCTCAAAACATTACATTACCTCAAAACATTCCCCTATCCAAACACACTCTAAGGGTATTTTAGGTTTTTCACATTTTTAACATTGTTTTTTTGTAAATTTTTTTATAACAAATAAATAAGAAAAAAATAATACTAAATCTGACGTGTCAATGACATGTCACCCATTGTTACACAGTCAGCATGTCACCTCATCATGTATACACAGTCAGATGTCATGAGGTCTAAAACCAAATAATCTTCTAATAAAAATGGGAAATCTCCAAAAAAAAAAAATTACAGGGGATAACCAAATATCACCCAAATGGCAGGGGATAAAACCCTATTAACCCAAAAAATAATAACACTTTGTTAAGCATCATAAAAAAACACGTTGTTAAGTCATATATAGCCTTTTAACAAAGTTAAAATTAATTGTGTGAAATAATTTAATTAAAATTAGGAAGAAGTCATATATAATTTTTTAAAGAAAGATAAAAAATAGGGTAAATTACACTTTTGGTCCCTTAAATATTTTTTAGGTTTCATATTGGTCCCCTAATTAATAAAAGTAACGTTTTGGTCCCTTAAATCCTTCTATGTTAGTCACTTTGGTCCCTTCCGTTAGTTTGTGTTAAAAAACGTTCACTTTTGATCCCTTAAATATTTTTCAGGTTTCACTTTTGGTCCCTTAAATATTTTTCAGGTTTCATATTGGTCCCCTAATAGAGGACCAATATGAAACCTGAAAAATATTTAAGGGACCAAAAGTGAACGTTTTTTAACACAAACTATCGGAAGGGACCAAAGTGACTAACAAAGAAGGATTTAAGGGACTAAAACGTTACTTTTATTAATTAGAGGACCAATATGAAACCTGAAAAATATTTAAGGGACCAAAAGTGTAATTTACCCTAAAAAATATATTATTAAAAACTTGGCAATCAAAACATAAAGAGTGCTACAAGTAAAAAGTTACAAAGTGAGCAATTACATAAATAAAACACCAAACAACGGCGCCACCTAACCAAAAGAAAAAGTGAAAATTATGTTAGAGACAAAGTCACTCCTATACATATGAGTAGTTTAGTGTTCCTTGAATTAAGTATCTTAACTACTCCCTCCGTTCCTTTTTAATTGTCACTTTTGAAGAAATTTTTTGTTCCTTTTTAACTGTCACTTTCAAAGTTCAATGCAACTTTAAATATTGTTTTACCAATATTATCCTTAGTTATTTATTACGGAGAGAGAAATATATGAGATGATATATTAAATGAATAAGGTTATTATAGTAAAAATATAAATTATTGTATCAAAAGTAGTGACATTTATAGTTTGTTTTGGTTTGTGTAAAATGTCAAAATGTGACAATTAAAAAGGAACGGAGGTAGTAATATGGTAGAAGTGTGGTTAGTGTTGGGTCATGGAGGGAGTCCAGGGGACCACTCATGTTAGATATGAGTAACCACACAAGTGAGAGATATACCACATTTTTATTCAAAATTTTAAGACAATTGGTTTATGAATTCTCTTACTTATAAAGTGTTCAATCTCCACTATTTTAACAAATATAAAATGTTCAACCTCGACTTTTCTAACAAATGTAGAACTTCTAACTCACACCTGCTAAACAACAATTTTCCCCATATTAGGCAATAGCAACCACACAAGTTAAAGAGACACAACACTTTTACCCAAAACCTTAAGGCAATGGATTTATGGGTCATCTCACTTTTCTAACAGATGTAGAACTTCTAACTCACACTTGCTAAACAACAATTTTCCCCATATTAGGCAATAACAACCACACAAGTGAAAGAGACACAACACTTTTACCCAAAACATTAAAGCAATGAATTTATGGATCATCTCACTTATAAAGTGTTCAACCTCTACTTTTCTAACCAATGTGAGACTTTTAACTTACACTTGTTACACAATAATTATGTATAACATTATTACATTTTTGTTTGAAGTCCATCAATATATATTATTTTTCTAGATAACTAAGTTTAGTTTGATAGCCAAAAGGCTAAATACATTAGGCGGTCCTTTGTTACATGTTTATAATAAGTTAGTTCATTATTTTATTTTAATTTAACAAGTTATTCCTTTTACTCTTTAAAAGTGTAAGTCATTAGCATTTTAAACAAATTTTGTTACAAAGAAGAAGGTGTGTATAAATAAAATAGGATAGTATCTGTAAAATAGGATAATATGCGTGGGTTCTGCCAGAGTTAGAGTTTTTTTCTCAAAATATTGTGATCATTTACAAGCTTTTAGATCACTATGAAATAAGTTCAACCACTGTAACTTGCATGTTATTTTTTGCGTAGTTGCCATACATTGTGCTAAAGAACCTTATTAACATAATGAATTATATTTTACTTCAATAATAATAATAGTAGTAGTAATAAAAATAATAACAGATACTATTATTCCACTAAAAAAATTGCATTTTCTCTTATATATATATATATTGGGGCATTTATTAGTGTAGCTACTATCATATAAAAATAAGAATAAAAAAAATATTGTATCAAACACAAAGTTTGTTCGACACATTTGTGTTTGATTACATGTTACCGTATTTAAGGGTGTTCATGGTTTAAAAATCAAACTAAACCAATTGTTTTTGAAAACACTTTTCTAAAAACTGGTTTTCTGACAAAACCTGTTTAGATATGGTTCAAAACTGGTTCAAATCCAGTTTGTCATGAAAATCAATTTCTTGAACTAACCCAGTTTTTTACTGAAACCAGTTTTTTAACCTAACTTTAAACCGGTTTTTAGTCCAGTTTAAACAAGTTTTTTAATTCAAATTATGTTTTAACTCAATTTCTTAATTCAAACCGGTTTGATTTTTGCCATAAAAAATCGATGTTCCAAATTGTTATAAACTTACTACAACATAAAAACTGGAGTTATAAACATGAATCATCCAAGTTATAAGTGAGCAAATTCATACACATCATAAACATGGTACATTGTAAATCATCTTCATGTGAACATCCACATCATAAACATAGGAACAAACTAATAAATATTCCCCTAAAAAAACTAATAAATATTAACATTCAAATCAAATTTAAGAAACAAAAACTAAATAAAACTTGACTTTAAAGACAGTGTGAAGGGCAATTGACTTTAGCCTTGGATTAATTTCCCCAACGATATGAAATCAATCCATACACATCAACTCTGTTACAACTATATGATAGGAAGAAAGTGTTTAATACAAAATATAGAAAAGAAATGCATAACATATAGATAAATAAGACATCACTACATGATATGTCAACTATATAGTACTATATATTTGTCTATCTTCTCGGCAATCAGTTCTTAACTATATAATATTATACATTAGTCAATTCTTTTTAAACAACATTAAACAACAAAAAGAATTTGAGCTTATTTTATGGAAGAATCTGACATTAAGTTATCAGTTAAACACTCACTATACCATTAAACAAAATTAAACACTAAGAAGAATCAACACAATCATTGTTTGCATAAAAATTCATAGGAATATCACTCTCTCGTAAAAACTTATATTATTCAAAATTTATTTTTTGAAGAATCCGTAAGAATTATAAATTGATGACGTTAAGCTTATTAAAACATTAAACACTCATTGTTAGCTTAATATGACATTAAATTCATAGTAAGCTTATGTTTATTATTCAGAATTTGATTTATTGGCTATTAATTATTAGTTTTTTTGTCAAGTAGTTTAGCAATTAGAAATTCACATTGCATATAGTATTATGAAATGTCAAAATCAAATGAGTTAAGTTTATAGGAACAATTACTACTATTTATACTTCATATATGGTGTTTTTTTTTAACATCACATATATATATATATATATATATATATAATCCTTTTAAAAAAATTAATGATAAGGAAAAAGGGGAATCGTCCGTTGAACCTTATTCATGCCAAAATAATTTGAATTTTAATATGAAATCAAATTAGTCTCGTTATAACGACACAAATTATTGTAACATTCATTGTAACTAGACTCTAACCCGTGCGATGCACGGGTTTTTGTAGTTTCATATATAACTATCAAGTTGGTTATATTATTATTTTTATAGTTACATTCAATATTATGTTATCAAACTACTTCAAAAAGCAACAAAAACAGAAGATGGACTGCAATAAAAATGACAAATCAAAAGAAAAAAAAATATATACAAAAGTCTTCACCAAGAAATTGGTTCTAACCGCAAAGGCTATTAAGTCTATAAAAATGAAAATTAACTGTTATGTAGTAATCGAAAGAAAGAAAAAAATAATGAACAAGAACTCCTTTGTGTAACCAAAAGAAAAAAAAATAATAAAAAGGAACTGGAATAACATTAATGGCTTTAAAAAAATGTAAAAAAAAAAGACATTTAGTACGGTGTATTCATTTTGGAAGCAACATTCTTTCAGTAAAAGTGGTAAAAGATTTAAAGTGTTGTCATGTGCTACCTGATTCAATTCCTTGCAGACCTATTTTTTTATAAAAATTAATAAGGTCCGCCAAAAAGGGCGGGATTAGGGTTATTAGGTTTAATTGCATGATGGTAAGAGAGATGAAAGTGAGTGAGAAATGATTTAGGGATTGTAAGATTGAAAGAAAAAGGACCCGAGATTTGTGTTGAATATATAAAAGTGAAGCAATCACATTTCATCAAAAAACATCAGTGTTCTAGTGGTAAGAGTTGTGAATTGGTAGCATATGATATCTGGTTTGATCTCTAGTAAGAGTTTTTTCATAAATTTTTTTAAAACTAAAAATTAGATATATGAAAAGGTTAAAAGACATGTCATTATGTGTTTCTCATGCAATAGAATTATAGAAAACTAAGAAAAAGTTTTTCCTTTACAATGTTAGTACCAGAAACCTTTTCTTATAGAATTTCTTATGATACATATATTTTTATAATCCTTTTGGATTTAAAATTTTCTCTAAGAGGAAATTCTAGCTAGCTTAAACTCGTATATTATGGCCTGAAATCATATATTTTTATAATCCCAAAGGCATGGCGGGAAGTTAATAATAACATGGTGTAGTTACCGCGGTAATAGTGGTTCTATAATAGGAACGTGGAGGGAGTGATGCTTCAATTTAATTAATTATAATTTTAATTCATTAGTATAGGGAAAAAATGTGGAAGAGAGAAAAAATGAGAAAATGACATAAATGTTGCATATTAATTTTGGAAGCAAGTATTTCAGCAGAAACTTAGGTGGCCGAGTGGTAAAATATGTGTTGTGATAGCATTTGGTGCACGGTTCAACTCTTGGCAGGAATTTATTTTCATAAATTTTTTTCAAAACCAAAAATTAGGGTTAGTCATAGGGTTAGGTCAAGACTGCCTAACATTTTTTATTATAAAGATAAAGATAAAGATAAAGATTGTATTAGTATAGATTAATAACTCCGTTTGAGTTTTTTTTTTTTGAAGGAACTTCGTTTGAGTTAAACTGTTGTATAATTTATGTTGTACAATACTATAATTCATTTATTTTTATTGAATTGTATGATAACATATTTTTTACTTTTGAATTAATCAATTAATTGAAACTTTTAGTTAAATATTGTAAAATTCATTATAAAGTTTTTTTGTAGCGTATATATTAAAAAATTCATTATACAATTTTTTTTAAAATATTTATTGTAAAATAAAAATAATAAACATAGATTTTATTTTTCCACCTTTAAGACTTCTCGCGTGCCCTCTTTATTTAAAGTTCAAAATCTGAACCACCAACCATTATGTGATTCTTAAAGTTTATTTTGATCTTAATCATCACATTTCAACCACCAAACATAAGGTAAGGTCGCATTTCTTTGATCTTTTGTTCCTTAATTTGTTTTTTTCTCGATGTTGAACGTGTTTGGATTATGTAATCTAAATGTGATTGTTCATTGTTTTGGATTATATTATTCAAACTCGTTCACGATGTTCTGATTACTGATTTTTGTTTATCTGCATAATTGATTTCGATTGTTTCATATATGGACGAAAGCCCAAACCGTGTTAGAGGTAACAAACCTACAACGGCGTCATCTATAAAGGTGAGAGTGGTTACAACATACCAAAGTTGAGGGTCGGGTGAGAATGGGACATGTAGGGGCAAGATTGATCTCGCCATACCGTCTCATGTGCACGGGCCCGAGCCCAAGGAGGAAGGACACTTCATGAAAATCATCAGGAGCATGACGAGGCTGAGGATGCTAATGATGATATCCACCCAGATACTGACGACGAGGAGGAGGAGGGTGAACTTAATTCATTCATATTATGGTAGGCCATCAGACGTGTATGTCTCACCCACTATGCGCATTATGTGGCGCATGTGGAGAGGAGATGTAAGATATTCTCACTTGCATATTGTTTATCTTCTAAGCGCATGATGCACTAGTTTGGCAGGGTCCAGACTATTCCCTGACATCCACATAATTCTGCTTCTCTCCAGATAAGTTTGCTTCTCTCCAGACAACCTGACAACATGTGTCTCAATTCTATAACAAGTTTTTTATTGTGCGGTATCTCAAGGACTTGAGAGCGCTTTTCCAATATGGTATCAAGACAACATTTGGATACAAGAGATGATATTTCAACATTTCACATTCATACTTCCTACCTAGGCCTGAGGGAGATGCTCTAATGCCACATGAGCATGAGACGTTTCATGAGATTGTTGGTGAACAACAGGGGACATACGATAGGCATACATAACCTCATAGATAGGTCGCATCAGATGTCATACCTTAGGGATAACGACTGATGCAAGTGGAGCATGGAAGTCCAATATGATATAGTTTGGAGCAGATCTTATGTGTTGTTTCATTTGGATATTATGTTTATGAGTTTTTTTTTTTTTACAAGAAGTTTCATTATGTTTATGTGTTGTTTTGTTTTCTAACATTTGAATATTGGTCCCCGGATCTTATGTTTGTAATTTATATTTATATTTTATAATTCCGAAATATTGAATAAATAGTCCAGATTTTATAATTTAAATGAGGACAAAATCGAAAACTCAGAGAGTGCACGAGAAACTAAGTTTAATGTCATTAATCCCATTTATAATTTGGCCGAAATAAACCCAAAATCATGTCGTTATTACTATCTCAATTCAGAGTAATGGTACCGTTCGTCTTAACGTGAAGAGAAGAACGGTGTTCGTTGACCGTGTTTTTTGACTGGGACTACTCCTACAATAACTTAATTAAAAAAATAAATAAATAAATTTTTTATTATTGTTTAAATTAATTTAATCTTGATTTTGTTGTTGAGTTAAACAGAGACCACCAACCGAAGAAGAAGAAAAAGGAAAGAAAATAAAAACATTGAACGGAGCTAGCTAGCAAAAAAAACGAAGTCAAAACAACCTTTGAAATGGATTTACTGTAATCAAAATCAAATCAAACCCAATAAGGTAATATTCGATCTCTTTTAATTATATTACTATACAGATCTTTGATTTTGCGCGTGTATACGATTCAATTATAAACTTATAATAATAAAATCATTTTCGATTGAAAATTTTAGGAATCAATAGTAAGGGAAGAGTTGAAGAGAGAAAAATCAAAGTGAATTGAAATGCCGGAAGAAGATTTGGTCGATATCAAGTTTAGGTTATACGATGGTTCTGATATTGGACCGTTTAGGTATTCATCTGCTGCTACTGTTGATATGCTTAAGCAAAGAATTGTCTCTGATTGGCCTAAAGGTTTGTTTTTTTTTTTACCCCTTTGTGTTCAATTCAATTTTATTAACTTTATTTACTGTTTTTATTTTGGTTAGGTTCGATTGTTGATTAGGATGTGATTTTTTTTTAGTTTTAGAACTTGTTTGCTTGGTTTAATGAGTTTGATTTACATGTTTGTCTCTGAGATGTTAGTTGAGTGCTGAGAGTTTGACTTTAAATTTCATCGGTAATGGCGGTAAAAAATGATCGTTAGTGTCACTTGAATTGATAATAATTTTTTCTTGCTATTTTCTTTTAAGTTGGATTTTCATATTTATATATGAAGTGACCGAAGTAGGAGTTTCATTTTCAGTTTGGACATATTTATAGAGTTTATGTGTTCTGTGTTTTTATTAGAAGTTAACCAAGGATTTGGGGCTGTTGGATTTTTATGGTTGTGTCAATATGTGGTGTTGTTCATGGCTGGCCCAAGAGTAAGGTCATAAACACAATCGTCTTAAGCCTCCAAAAATATTAAAAAAACATACTTAATGAAAAGGTCTCAGATTCTATTACTTCCAAAACTAAAATCAATAAAATCTCATGTAACATTGATATTACCTCAAAAAAGATTAAATTAATTGCTTTTTTTCTTTCTTTGTACTAACTCACTGAATTAGGATCTTTGACCCCCAGTAGCGCCTCAAGGTATCCCAACGGCTTAGCCCCTTTGGGACCTATGGGACCAATCCTCGAGTCGACAACAGGGCATCTGGTTTTCCAAGAGTTGGACTACCTCCTAAATGAGCGACTCAAAGAATCGAATCCGGGTTCTTTTCCTAGGAGTGAATCAAGTTTTTTCGGGACTGGACTACCTCCCAAATGGGCGACTCAAAGAATCGAACCCGGGTTCTTTTCCTAGAAGAGAATCATGTTGCTATCTCTCCAAACACAATGTTGGTTAAATCAGTTGGCTTTATTATAAATTGAAAGTGAAATATTAAACTAAAATGATTACATTAGTTTAATAATGACTTTGTATTTTAAAACGTCTGAAAAATAAAATTCAAACAAAAATTTGTGATTTTACTGAAACGCTAATATGAACTTTAAAAACTGAAATCACGATATTGATGATATTAAGAAAATCTTAGTTGTCTTGTTTTTGCTTAAAACTTGTCTAAATAGAATAAAATATAATTTTCATTCACACAAGCAAACAAGCATGTAGCACTTGCTTTTGATCTGAGCAGAGTAAAATGTAATTTTCATTCACGCAGACAAACAGGCGTGTAGCTCTTGGTTTAGTTTAAACCTTGTCTGAATAGAATAAAATATTATGGGACTGTCATTTGCCAATGTCAATCTATTTTCCTTATCAATAGCCGTTAAGGACATCGATGTCAGTTCATATGCCAATAATACTGATATTAACAGTTTTTTTTCATAAGAGCTCTTGCATTGCTGAAGCCAATCAGAACTCTGTATGAGTTATGTTGGAATAAGACAATCAAACTCTCTCCCTCTCCTAGTCTCACGCTCTCCACTCCAGCTGTTCAATTCTGGCTCCGTCCCTGTGTCTGTGACTGATTGGCACTACTTGATTCAAATGGAGGCATTGGTTTATTGAGTGGGGTCCATGAAGGTGAAGAACTAGATCTAGCATCAGCGGGAAAGAGGAAAAGCATGGCAGAAGTAGGAGTGAAAAGTAAAAGTGTGGTAGTTGTAGTTAGTTGGTGCTAAGCCAACAAGGACATAGTCTCTAGACAATGATCACAACGGATAGGATGGCCAGGTAAAAGGAGTTTAAGATTTTTTTAACTCAATAATGGAGATTTTTTTAACTCACTAAAGGAGAAAACTAAGAGTGTGGTAGTTGTAGATTCTGCTCAGCCAACAAGGACATGGTTACTAGATAACTGTCAGATTAGAGAGGAATGCCAAACAAAAGGAGTTTCAGATTTTTTTGAAACTCAGCAATGGAGATTGTGACAGAATTAAACCATGAAAGATTAGACTGCTCTGATGCTATGTCAAAATTACACGGAAAAGGTGGAAACAAGAGGCATACTATATCTCACAGATGATGAAATATGTGTTTGATGCAAAATCTAAATATTGAAAATCGGTGCTTGATACAAAACCTAAGATGTGTAACGGTATGGTGCACAACACTGTCTAACATTATTAACGGTATATTGAAAGCCCAAACCATTACGATTCCTTGCATAAAAAGGTTCCTATAATAATAAGAACCCTAATATTTTAACGTTGCATCTGTCTTTGACCCGTTCCAATAATACATGGAATATAAATTCTTTTTATCTTAATTTCCAGTCAACCCTGTTGTCTTGCTATAAAATGATTGAGGACACCTAAATCATAAAAGGAACAACCAACATTAACTAGGTCTCCAGAGCATTTGAGAATCTTTTTTAATATGAAAAATATGTTTAACATGTTCGTTATAACATTTGGTGTATATAAATTGTCGTCAAACTCTCTGCAAGTAAAATTTTGGCCCTTCACTTACTCGGTTCAAACTACAATTTGGTTGTGTTTTTACATGAATAGTAGAAAAAAAAAGATTTTCGTTTGAATTAAGTTTATATTGAGTGATATATTATGGCCATATGATTGATTATTGTTAATTCTAACAGGTTTTCAGCATCTACTTATTCAGTCAATTTATTATGATGATTACTCATGTAGCTCCTTTAGGTTCTCTTTTACAACTTATTGAGGATTTTGTATGCACAGGTTCTCTCATGTATTCTTTCATTGTATTGTTGTACTTTTCCCCATAATGTAGGCAAAACGTTCCTGCCAAAGTCAGCAAATGAAGTGAAATTGATTAGTTCTGGTAAAATATTGGAAAACAACAAGACTGTTGGTCACTGTAAAGCACCATTTGGTGATATTGCGGGGGGAGTTATAATCATGCATGTTGTTGTACAGCCATCTCTAGCAAAATCTAAGGCTGGTAAGATCCATAGTTTCTATTGTTAATGCATCTTTTTTTAGCGACATTAACATGTAATTCAGCCGCTCGTTGATGAAATAGATGAGGTAGAAATTGCTGAAAAACAAAATTTGCAGGGACGCTTGTAGATTAGATGAGTTAGCAGCCAGCTTTTCCTTGTAGAAAACTCATTTTTCAATCTTTTTACCTTGCGTAATAGGACTTCGTTACTCTGAGCAGTTCAATAAACATTTTATAGAAGTCGTTGAAAGCCTAAAGTAATATAGGACTTGTAACCTATGAAACACAGACACTGGACACAACACTTGCACAAACACCGATTATATTTTGTGAAAATGAATCAGTTAAATGTAATCACATGCCTCGTTGTCGGATACCAACACTTGTCGGACACCAACACGTGTTAGACGCTGGACACACCTTTGACCATAAGTGTCGGTGTTACTAAGTTTGTAACCGATAGACTTATGAGAAGTTACCCGAGGCATCTCGTCAACTAAACATTTACACATTTGCTAAAAACCACATTTGTCCAAAGATAAAACCAATTCTAATGATTTCTAACTTAAAACCATACATGTTTGGGGGAAGTAGTCCCACCTTGTAATTTAATTGTCTGGTAGAGGGTAATATGAACATAATAATGGTTGAAGGAGATACCTGGGTTAGAATCACCATCAAGTATGAAGCATGTTATGGGCTATGTTCTATTTTGCAAGAATCCTACAATATCTTTGATTTGAAGGTTGAAGAATTTATGAAGTTTGATATTTGCATTTTTCTTTTACTCAACAGAGAAGAAGGTTGATGATTCATCCAAGAAGGTTGTCTGTTCTTGTTCTATAATGTGAAGACAGTTTGTGAGTTGGAGATGCTTTCATCAATCACTTGTGAACCACAGAAAACCATCTGCTTGATCAAAATCCTTCTATTTTCAGCATTCCTGTGTAAAATACGTATACAAGCAATTATATATTTATAGAAAAGTTTGGGTTAATGGTGTGACTTCTGAAGATGATGTCATTCTTTTTATTACAACGTCTAAAAGGATTGAAAACAATGTAACCATTGATTGCTACCATTATGCATGACGTTTTCACTTTGTATTTTCGTTCACGTGTCTGATAACATATGCATTTTTTTTTTAATCACATGCATTTGATAGTGCGTAAGTACTATTGTTGTAATTTAAGTGTCGTGGAAAAAGAGTAAAGTCATTGGTTTTTAATTTGCTGAACAGCCACTACACCCTAAGAAAACCAGCCAAAGCACACCCAAAACAAGCCACACTTCCATTAAATCTGCCCAGAACAGAATCGCAGCGGTAGCGAAACAGAGAAACACCAACCCCTGCTCAAAAGCACATTGATCCAAACACACCAAAGGCAACCAGAAAAACAACCTCCTGGTCATAAACACACCGAAGCAGAACCGAAACATCTCCGGCTGATAGCCGACCCTTTCAAGTTAAAGAGAAACTCAATCAACCAATTCCACACCAGACTGATCTGAGCAAAAGCACAACCCACCAAAGCATCTGGCACGGTGGAAGCCGCCGTATACATTTGGTTCAAAGCAACCCCTTTTGGGGTGGAAGGTGATGTGGAGGGAGAGCTCATTGCACCTCCGTCCTGTAGATCTACACCTTGAAGGTGAGAGATTTTGGATACGTAGGGGGTGTTTGGATGTACTTTTGGAAATACCGCATAGAAAGGATTAAATTTTGGATTCATTTTTTAAAACATGCATACATATATTTTAATATTTGTTTTTTCTATTATGATATCGTATTCATTTATTAGTTGTTGGTTTTTGCTTTGTTTTTTATTAAGACTTTGTTTTTAAGAATGCTTTGTTTTTTTATTAAGACGTATTAGTTTAATTAATTTTTTACTATTTCATATATTTTTAACATAATTGATCATTGTCATTATTTAATTCCGTAATATTAATATTTAGTATATTATTTGTTGTATTTTCCATTATTTTCTTTAAAAAAAATATTTTGCATTATTTTTATTACTCTTTTTTTTGGGTTCAATAAATTCTATTACCTTGTCTCTGTGAGCATATCTAAATTGGTCTAGATACGATATGTAGGAGTCATGATTCGAATCCCGGGTGAATTTTTACCATTAGGCTAATTGACAAAAATATATATTATTTTACTTTGTCTTTTTAATATTGATGCGAATAAAAAATTTCACAGTTGTAATTTGTATATACAAAAATCGATTCAAATTAAATTGAGAAAAAAATAAAAAATTATAACAATCAAAGAAAAAATTTAATAAATTACGTTTGGAGCTTTTGACCATGAAAGAATGAAAGGAAAAAAAAAAGTGTAGAAAAAACTATAAAAACCCACTCTCCGGAATTCGAAACAGAATAAAGAAATAAATGGCAAACATCGAAATGAAAATAATATCCTCCATCAAATTACTTTTTTACAATTTATTATTATGTTAATGCACAAAAATATTTCTAATTTTTTTTAATAAAATGGTATTTGGAATTTATAAAATTAATAAAAAAAATCTTTGATCATTACAAAATATATTGATTTTTGACAACCAACAATAACCTGGTTCGAGTGGTAATGGTATTGAACATTTTAAACAAGTTGTAAGAAGTTGATTACTCTTGCATATCCAAAAAAATTCGAAAGAATTCGTGCCCCATAGGTTTGAATAGTAGATTCATACAAAATGTCGTTTATTTTCTATTTTTGTTGTTGTTTTGTTTATAAAAGGAGGTTAAATAATTAAGCAATAAAATGAAAAAAACTAACTCAAGATTAACAATTTCTACTAACAAACCAAGAGTCACACATTGATTTCGCCTCATGATGTATATTTTGAAAGGAAATGTTCCAGTCTGGAAGCTGGAATAGAGAATGAATGAATCTCATCAATCAATGAGAGGAAGATCTCATCATCATGCAGGTGATTGAATCCAATAAGGTAATATTGGATTATAGTATATCTCTTTATCATTATTATGAACCATTATTCTAGGAAACTACGTATCTTTGATTTTGCGCGTATATATGATTGAACTGTAAAATTA
The DNA here is from genome assembly GCA_018208015.1 of Medicago ruthenica. Lineage (NCBI taxonomy): Eukaryota > Viridiplantae > Streptophyta > Magnoliopsida > Fabales > Fabaceae > Medicago > Medicago ruthenica. The sequence goes on from WNNG01000449.1 coordinate 27,206, forward strand.
TATAATCATTTTCGAACAAGGATGGATTATTAGGGTTTGAGTAGGAGAGGAAAATAAAAAATAAAACAAAGTGAGTTAAAAATGGCGGAAGAGGATTCGGTTGAGATCAGGTTTAGGTTATACGATGGTTCTGATATTGGACCGTTTAGGTGTTCTTCTGCTGCTACTGTTCATATGCTTAAGCAAAGGATTATCTCTGATTGGCCTCAAGGTTTGTTTTTAATTCAATTTCAGTATTGTTTACTGTCTTGTTTAGATTTGATTACTCATTAGTTGATATGTTTTCCAGAATATTAGAAAATGACATTTTTTTATTCTACAACTTGCTTGGTTTAATGGTTTCATGTAATCATATATTAAGAGACAGAATTGAAAAAAAAAAAAAATTTAAATAACTTTGAACCCGGGGTTTGTGCCTCCATTCTCTGTTTTGCTGGTTTCGTGTGTTCCTCGGAGGTTAGTTTCACTCTTCAATCTTTAGGTTTTGTTACAATTTGTTTGTTGTGTATGAGTTTCACTCTTCACTTCACTTTTGTTCGTACTTTTCTCTCCTCTTATGGTTTTGAACCTAGTTTAATGTTGTGAGCTTACAAGTTATTTTCTTCATATATGATAATTGTTGTGAATGTGTATGCAATTATATATATATATATATATATATATATATATATATATATATATATATATATATATATATATTCCACTAGTAGTAAGATCTTACGATTCGTGCTATGATCATTGTGTTACAATCTTTTAGCCTGCTATCGATCTTGCGTAGACTCTCGAGTTTTTAAACATTGGACATAACATTAATATTATCTCAATAAAGATTAAAAAGACTGCCTTTTTTTTGCTAGGATCTTTGACACCCCTCCCCCGTCGTCTCAAAGTATCCCCACGGCTTAGTCCATTTAGATCTGCTATGAGACTAATCCTTGAGTCAACAACACGAAATTTGTTTTTTTTACAAGGGCTTGACTACCTCTCAAACGGACAACTCCAAGAATCAAACCCGGGTCAAGATTTGAACCCCATATTGTCATGTTGCCCTCTCTCGCGATCCAATGTTGGTTAAAACAATTGGCATTATTATCAATTGAAAATGAAATATTAAACTAAATCGATGACATTAGTGTAATAATGACTTTATATTTTAAAATGTCTTAAAAATAAAAGTTAGTAATTTATAATAACACTGTTTTGGACTTTAAAATCTGAAATCATGATATTGATGATATTAAGAAAATCGTAGTTGACTTGTGTTAAGTAAACAGTTTCGTAGGTATGAATGTGAGTTTATTTGGGTGTGTGAAGACTGAAAAATGAGGAGAGGACACTTGTTTTTGCTTAAAACTTATCTAAATAGAACAAATTATATAGTTTTCATTGACACAAGCAAGCAAACAAACATGTAGCACTTAATTTTGATTACAACTTATCGAGGATTATGTATTCTTTGATTGTATCGTTGTACTTTTTTTCCATAATATTGTAGGCAAAACGTTCCCGCCATTGCCAAAGTCAGCAAATGAAGTGAAATTGATCAGTTCTGGTAAAATATTGGAAAACAACGCGACTGTTGGTCAGTGTAAAACACCATTTGGTGATATTGAGGAGGAAGTTATAACAATGCATGTCCATCACCTTGCACCGCCACCACCTCTCGCAAAATCTAAGGCTGGTATGATCCATATGCATTTTTTTGTTGTTGCATTTATTGCTATATTTACTATTAAGCATGTTATGGGCTATGTTCTATTCTGCAAGAGTTCTATAGTACCTTTGATTTGAAGTTTGATATTTGCATTTTTCTTTTCTTCCAACAGAGAAGAAGGTTGATGATTCACAAAAGAAAGTTGGCTGTTCTTGTTCGGTAATGTGAAGACGAGTTGGAGATGCTTTCATCAATCACTTGTGAAGCCTTCTTTTTTTTTTTTTTTTATTACATATCTCTTTCACCATGGAAGCTATAACTTGTAGCTTCGAAGATGTTTTGCGTTTTTATGCTTCCTAACGCGGATCCATAGCTACAACCACTATTTGCTACCATTATGCATGAAGTTTTCATTTAATTATCGTGGAAAAATTAAAGAGTAATGTCGTGATTTTTTCTTTTCTTTTTAATTTGGCTTTTCTAAAGTGAATATAAAGTGGTGAAATCAATGGATATTTAGAGTTAGAGACAGAGTCACCATAGGTAATCTCAACTCCATCTATGCTGAGAATGAATTCTATACCTTTATTATTTGGTAACTTTGGTGACATTGATTCATTTTATTGATAGATTAATGATTAAGATAAATTATTTACTTGAATCATAAAGTTAAGAGAAAGATAGAGACAAAGCCACCCAAATATATACAATTTCAATCCTATCTACACTTTTTTTTTATTAAAATGTCCATTTTTCGGTGAGGCCTACGTTACCTCTTGTTGAATTAGGGATAATTTACCCTAATGACAAATATGATTATACTACTCCGTCCCAAAATATAAACAAAAATGAGTCAACATAAGTTAATGTATTTGGTACAAATTTTGAACCAAATACATTAACTTTTGTTGACCAATTTTTGCTTATATTTTGGGACGGATAGAGTATTTTAGAACAAAAAAGATGGAGATGACATGTTGAATGAAGGAGATGAAGAAGTTTGATGTTCTTGATATTAAAATGACAATTTATTGTAAGAAAAAATCTACCAATGAGACATGCATTATACCCAATGATGAATGAGGTAATTTACCCCTAATGACAACTTTGATTCGATTTTGAAATGGAAAAGTTGAAGATCGTTATGTTAAATGAAATATATGAATAAGTTTAATGTTCTTGAAATGAAAATGATAACTAGTTGTAATAATAAAAATAACGAAAATGAGTTTTTTCTTTGATAGAGGTAAATTATCTCTAATTCATCAAAGGATAACGTAGAAAAAAATCTCATTTTTCGCATCACTTTAGGTTGTACTCATCTATCATATTTTCTTTCTTTTATTAAATCTATCATTTTTTTTCTTATTGATCTATGATTTGATAAGCTCTGCCTACCGTGAGGGCGTCTCATATCTTTCCCCGTGCGCTACTCTTTTATATTGTTGGATGCATTACATAATTAATTACTATAGTGGGGTAGCTTAGCTTACAACTGTTTTTTTCTCATCCAAATTTCCTCTCCTGTCTCTCGGTGGCCATTTTCGCAACCTCTCCCACACGGGCATACCATCTCATCTTCTCATGAACAGTGGCCCATCAAATTTGGTTACAAATTGAAAGCATGATCTCAAACCCAACTTTCCTAAAAAAAGCAAATTTGATTGATGTGAGGTCAATGGATGGGAATGGATAGGGTACTATAGAACCGGTCCTCGCACATGCGATTTGGAAAAATTCTCGTATCCGAACCTATACCCACGGTGGAGAGCAACATTCTTATTTGTGTCTATACGCTCTTGGTACGTACCTTAGTACCCATATCCTTTACCATTACCCACATTTCTACTAAAATAAATTGATCAATTACAAAAATATTTGTATCATATTAAAACAATTAAAAAGTTTTGAAAGATAACAACTTAGTTATGAAATATTTTTATCCAGTCAAAAAAAAAAAGTAAGGAGTTTGATCAAATTGTTACGTGACCTCTACGTTTTATCTAAATTTGTGACCTAAATACTATTATCAACCATGCATGAGTTCACATTAAGTTCGCAGTATGTGATAAGTAAATATTTTTATAGTTTATATTGTATATTTTGCAAAATGATATACATATATTTTTCTTATACTAATATAAATAAAAAATATAAATATACATTATGTGGATATGGGGTGGGGTGGGAACTAATGTGTCCGCATTCGCACTCATACCCGTTTATTTTTGTGGGTATTTACTGATATACGTATCCATAATGCAAGTTTTACCCCTACCTGACATGGATATGTTTGGATACCAACTGAATATGAGTCTAATTGTCATCTCGAACGAGGTGGTTTCAAAAACCCGGTACAACGACTCCCCTTGTAATTGTTAAACACGTTAAAAATGAAATCTCGATCACACCATTTCAGTTTATTCTTTCTTAAATTATAAAATCCTTATGACTTAAAGTTAGTAAGATTAAATGTTTAATTTCTCTCAATGTCTAAGATTGAACTTTTATGTTGCTCCCCTTTTCATTATTTTAAAGTATTTTTTTCCTAAGAGTGGTATTCTTGGTTAAACATGGCAGATTTCTTGACTTTTGAATGCAATGTTTTTTTTTTTTAGGGAGAATGCAATATTCTTATTGAAAATAATTTTAAAGATTTGATAAGTATGTTCTTGTTGATGACGATTTTGTTCTACAGCAAGCGGTGTAGGTGCTAATGACCCTGCTGTGATAAACAAGATCTTGTGAGTGAAAGTGTGAAAGAGAGGTGATAATGTAAAAAAAAAAAAAAAGGTTGAGAGGATGGTCAATGACCCTCAATGCTGATGGTCTATGATAATATTAAATATCATATACTCCTCTTTATCTATGATATAAAAAATTATGCATAGTGAGAGATATGAGACACCCTCTCTCATCGTAGCCGTCAGAACCGATTTTCATATATATGGTTTCTTAACTAGAGTTTTTTTCGAACATTCATTCAAGTCTTCTATAAATATCTTTTATATGGGCTCTAAGTAAGAGAAAAGTTAAGAGGATGTAACGATTGTATGAAATTTGAGGGTTTTTTTTTTTTTTTTAAGAATAAATGAGAGGATTTAAATCCCTCTTTTTAAATCTGTTCTTGTCTTCTCATATCTTTTTTTGGTTATGACAAATAATTATACAAAAACCAATTTGTTTTAAATAATTATGCATAAATTTATACATGTTAATAAAGATTAAGAGTTTATTAGAAAGTGTGTCGTAAAAACAATCACCTTGATGAATACTATATTTTCCATGATTAAGGAGTGTGTAATTAGCTCCTGGATGCGAGTCCGGACTCAAATCAGCAACATCATTAATATAATTAAACCCACAACTCAAATCTGTAAGATTGATATATGAATGAAATCATTAGCTAAAGGAAACAAAACAAAATGAACACAACACAAGGAATAGAAAAACCAAAACTAAAACTAAAAAACTCAGATGATCTTATATGAAAAAGAGAAACTATAAAGAATTGAAAAATGAGATAGTAATAATAGTAGTAATATATGATAGTAAAAAATAATATTTCATTAATATTGTAAAATAATTTGTAATTTGTGACCTCTAAAAAAACTTGTAATTTATGATAATATTTTTTGTATTATGACTTATAATTTAAGATAGAGGAGGCTTCTTAAAAAAAAAAAATAAGATAGAGGAAGTATTATTAAGCAATTGATCACCTGCTATAAAAATGAGCGACCCCAATACGTACAAGGACAAGGTTACGGTTGAACGTGATTACATTGAGATACAAATATAATGTAGAAAACCTAAAACACGAGAGATTATTATTATCTAACTAATTGGACATATCAATATATATGATGAAAAATAATAGAAACACACATGGTTTATATAAAACAGGATAACATATAACGTTAATTAATTAATTAAAAACAATAGCCTTATACCCGTAAGCTTAACTCAGTTGGTAGGGATATTGCATTTTATATGGAGGGGTCGGGGTTCAAACACCGGACACCCCACTTCTCCACATTTAAAATATGTGAGATCTAGCTACTACGCTACTTGATAAAAAAAACAATAGTCGTAACATATTCAAGGGAATTAGATAAAGAACTATGGGTTCGTTTGGTGCGCATGATAAGAAGACAGTATCCTCTTTAAATCTTTTGTTTGGTACATCCATAGGAAATGATAAAATAAACCTATTAGTTATCATATCCTATTGACTCTTTGTTATTCTTATCTTTAGATTTTTGTGGGTTAGCAACTTGAAAAGAAAAATAAACTATTCACTAATTTATGTTCCATATTTTGTTTTTCATGCTCTCTGTTTTTTTAAAAGAACTATGTATAACTAACATGAAAAAACTAACCAAAAGATGGACGATCTTAGCGGTGGTGAAGAATGGTGGGTTAGGTGTGGCTGGTGGTTAGGGAACTTTTTTAATAGAGTCCGAGTGATGAGATGAGATGAGATAATGATGGGAGAAAGTGAATGAGAGTATTTTATGTTGGGATTTAATTTTAAGCCTAATCATAAATGCGTGTGAGGAGAGATAATATTAGTAAAATGGAGAGTGAGGTTAGATGGGGTTCGGTTCATCGGTTTGGATTTTTGATTTCGCCAGTTTTGTCCGCCGCTTACACCCCTAAGGACACAAGATAAGAAATTAAATGTAGAAATTTAATATTGGAAATTGTGCATTCATAATCTTAAAAGTCTTAAAAACTTATCTTTTAAATGCAATATTTATTTTTTAATTCTATTTTTAGATCCTTGTACCCTAAGTTAACATTTTCTTTTATTTATTTATAAGCGCATGGTTAATTGCATTGGTTTTGAGCCATGTTATAGACTGTATTGACTTTGATACCATTTCTTGTTTTTACTTTTAAATGTAAATATGCCCATTTTTTTCCGATATGTTTCATATTTTCAAAGATTTTTACGTTTATTCCTAAACAATTCGAAATCAGAATGCACAAGTTATGACTTCTTAGTGATGATGTGTTGTATACTTGTATGGCATGCTGACATTTTTTAAGATTTCATCATCATTTTAAAAAAGAAAAAAAATGCCTACAATGTCTAGTTGGCGGTTCCCAGTGAAAGTTGCATCTTCACCAAAGTAAAGGTGCCATTTGTAAGGAAATATATGATTAATTTTGTGGTCATTACAACTTTATCTTTTTTTGAATGGACATCTTAAATATGTTGAATACGAAATGATTAACATTTTAATTTATATAAATTGTAGTTCATTTTGCTGACCCATCCAAGTTTTTTAAGTTCTGCCACTGAATCTATATAATATAAATTTTCAATCTTGTTGTTCAACTTAAGATTTAAGCGAAGTATCGGCTGAATCGTTCATTTAAAATTTATGTTTGTTTAAAGTGAATCGATTTAGTCAAATTGAGTGAATCATTTCACTCCTTATTTTTAATAAAGAATATGTTGAAATCGTATGAATTGTTTCCTCATTTAACTAAATCGTTTTACTCCTATTTCCACTCATTTTTAACAACTTCATTTACTCATTTAAGTAACATTACTCTATTTTCTCAATAATGAAATTTTTACATTCTCTTCTCTCATATATTCATCTTCTACATTCATCCCCTTGAAAATCCTTAGACATTAATTGTGATTTGAGAACATTGAGAGTTACTTAGATTAGGGTTATCTTTGTACATTATAGTGTAATTTTCTAGGGTTCTACAATTGGGGACAATTGTAACCTAAAGGAAAGATTGGGGTCTTTCACCTCCTATTGAGAATTTGGAATTTTCTTCATTCAAATTGTTCATCTTTAATTGACAAATCAAAAATCAAAGGACGATCAAAGATTGAGTGGCTCAAGATCAAAGGAGTCTCAACGATTGATTGACTCATCGTTTTGCTAGGACAAGTGCAATTGGCTAGAAGGCTTGAAGGTTGATTCTTGAGGGTAAAGAATCAGGGTCACATCAAGGAATTGTTGAAGGATTGAAGTTCTTGGTTGAAACTTCAAGGAACAAGGAGTAATATTTGACATAAACATTGAATCAAGCAGTTGGTATTCAATGCTCAACAAAAATCCATTGACGTATGTCTTTGGGAGTGGTTTAGCCCACTAGCGAGGACGGTGTGGGTGAACCAATGTAAATCTTCATGTTCTTTCCATCTATCCCTTAACTCTTTTAATCTCAATTTTTTGATTGATTCAATTTGGGTTTTGAATTGTTGTTACATAAACCTTTTTTTTATATAGATTTCATAGAAACTCAATTGAAGATTGAATCTTATCAAAGATTCAATTTTATCAAAAGGGGTTCTAAGAATCCATCATGTTTTTCTTTAAATTGAATCAGTTGTAATTTTTGTTACTTGTTTGTTAATAATTCACTTAGATTAATAATCTAGGTTTTAACATGTTAAGTGCTTATCATACTTTAGCTTAAGTGATTATCTCAATCCTTGAAATTGATTTAATCATTATATTATCTTAAATCTGGAATTTGTGTTTTGCATAAATAAGTTAATTCTCTAATGTGTGTCCAATAAGCATATTGAAATGTTTCCACAATTCTGCAATGCAAAAAGTTTTGAAAATTTGAAAAATTATTTTTTGTCTATCTATTCACCCCCCACCCCAATATACTACTATGTCCAACCATTAGAATCCAACAATATTTATAAAAAAATATAAAATACTATTCTTAGTAGTCAAACGATATGGCTTGCAATGTTTAGCCTTGCTCGACTATTTACGTGGGTAGTGTACATGTTTTCCCTCGATGAGGTGATGCGTGTCGCCCCATGTTTGGGTGCAACTTTCTACTTTGCGACGTGAACTACTAACAAAGTCCAATGCGTTAAACCTTCCTTGAAACGGCGTCCTTGCCCATCTCTCCTTACGGTAAGTAGCGCTATAATCATGGAACATGAGTTGAGTGTCTCATTGTATGGTTCTACTCAACTTTAGTTAAGTGTGATATGTTCAAGACCCACGTACTCTTTAGTAGACTTGAGAAATAATCGGGTGACCCTTGTTTTGCTGCAATAATGCTCGTCTAACCTTCCATCAACTAAGGTAAAATTCTCATATACTTAAATCTAATATCTGCAGGTTTCAGCTAGCAAGATATTTATTTTTAAGTGTAAACAAATCCCCCTTGTGTTGCATTATCGATTAGTTCTTAGTGATGAGATGACGAGACGTAATTGAACCGGTTGCGCCTAAAATGTGTCATCATTGCATCGTAAAAGCATAAAACTAGCCGCCAAAGATCCTTATTTGATTTGAAATTGGATTGAAGCTAGTAACTCTCGTTGATTCATTAGAATCCAAATGATAACCTTGACTCTCTCAACCCGTTTGACGATATCTCTACCTGACCACATGATAACTTCCTTTACTTGGTGCGATCTTCAACTTTTCATCCTCCAACATTTTTCCCTTGTAGCTTTCTATTTTTTTCTTCCAAGTTCGCCATGGTGCTTACTTCGACCTCTAAACCTAACAGTAAGAGTCAAAAAGCCTAAACAACACAAAAGGTACCGATGCTTTTTCCTTTTCATCAACTGATTCATTTTCCTAATTTATGTTATTTTTTTACATCAATTAGATATTTAGATTTATTATATGTTCCCAAATGTTTGTATCTATCAATATTAGTCTAAATACTATTTTATTTTTCAGATAAGTTTACTAGACGTTATTAGCCTAAACAATAAACAATATTGGGTGGTTTGGTAGCTCAATTGGTTTGAGTTAACCGATAAGAAGTTGGAGGTCCTAAGTTTAAACTTGAACAATGGAAAAAACTTATCTAACAACTAATTGTTAGCGTTTGCTAATAAAAAAACAACTTAATCCTTACTTTCTTTACACTTTGTTTAGTTGATGAAGGAAAAAATAGGGGGAAATTAAAACTAAGTGAAAATAAAAGAAAGGCAAAATACCTCTTTTGGTCTAAAGTTTGACAAAAATATCGGGTTAGTCATTTAAGTTTTTTAAGTTTTAAATAGGTTTATTAAGTTTTTCTAAGTTTTTGTTAAATGACTAATCCTGTATTTTTGTCAAACTTAAAGGATCAAAAGAAATATTTTGCTTAAAAGAAAATAAGATGATCGTTTAGTAGTTTGGTAAGAAAGAAAATCATAATAGAAAAGACATGTATATTTATAAAATGGAATAAATATACTTAAACAAAAATTAGATATGATAAAAATAATTATTTCATTATAATAAAAAAAGTATAAAAATATAAAATATACTCCTCCTTAACAATTTTTTAAAATTCAATAATTGTAAATACCGTTTAATTAATACAAAAAAGTTCGTAACAATTTGAGGTATTCAATTTTGATGCGTGTGGTGCATCAATTTCATAGAAAACCTGCTACACGCTCTCAATCTCAATTTTTCTAGAGGGAGAAAAAATCTCATTGAAAATGCAAAAGAGTATATGCAATTAAACAGGAGATGAAAAAAATACAGTAAGATCAAATAAAAATAAAATCAGTCTAAACAATTAAAATGGGGAAGCAAAAAATCTCATTGATTTTTTTGAATGGAAAGATAAAAAATATTAAATGAAGTGGGATAAATATGCAAATAACAAAAATAAATGTAAAATTTGTAGATTTTTTTTTTGACAAGTAAAATTTGTAGAATATGATTATATGTTTGATTAAATGTATGTTTGGTTCAGCTTTTTAAGAATTGATTCCGAGTGGATTGACTCTTAAAAATTGATTCTAAATAAAAGTAAATTGAATGTAAAGTGATTTAGCCATAAATTTATGTAAAGTGATTGATGTTTGTATCTATTTATTGGTGACACATCAACCGTGGTAACTTAACCACAATTTTTCAAACGATAATCTACGGAAAAAAAAACCCAATATATTTCACTATTCATTTATGGCAACGGTGATTATCCCGATGCATGATAAATGATAATTAAAATTCCCAATCTATCACATTCATTTATATACTGTTTCAAGATATCCAATTTCATATGCAAGTCCTAACCTACAATACCATTTTATGGAAAACCTTCACACGCAAAAAATAAATAAATAAATAAATAACATCATTAACTTCAACGGTAATTTGTTATTGAAAAATACTAACATTTGTCCTTAAAAAGTCCATGTTAATGAACTTAATAGAGAAAATTCATCAAACATTCAACTTTTTAAAAGTCAATCTATTGTTTTTTCAATACAAAGTTGCTACTTCAATGTCCCTTAACATGTATCATTAGGGACAAGTTAGCAAGATGATTTGGTATTCTTCTTATAGCAATCGCGACTAGATGAAGTACATGTCAAAAAAAATTGCAAAATCCAACTGAAGAATTTTGCAAAATGTAACATAATTAAGATCAATTGCAGCGTACAGAAGAAACAGATAGTGGATAACGAATCCTGTTGGCATACTGAAAAGAAACAGTGCCTCCATTTTGAAGAATCTTGCCATTATTAACAAGACAATCATTATTACTGAGGCGTTTGATAATTGTTGGGTTGATAAAATTTGCAGAGCTGAAACTACCACAAGCAACATGAATGTCAAAGATTCTGCATCCACTCACATGTATTTGCTATCTCAACTGTGTATGTTGTAATGCCATTAATTGATTCAGCTGGACTTTGATTTATCTCAATAAGAGACTTGGTGCACTTTTCACCATCTGCATCAAGAAACTGATTATTATCTATCTAACTAATCTAACCAAATAGATATGATGAAAAATAAAAGAAACTCGCATGGTTTATATAAAAAGGGTGATGTAAGAAATAACGTTAGGACTTAGTGATATCAATAACGTATTCTCCTTAAAAGAACAGTTCCATATTCAATGTCATCTACGTATATCTTTCGTTTTAAGTTTGTGACAGAGGAATACATAAAAAAGGATTCTCTCAAGTTGAATTCTTTCCATTTTTCTTAATTGCTACATCTATATTTGAGAAAAAAAAGAGATATTATAAGAAACAAAACCAAAAAACATCAAAATCAATGTATTCTTTAATTAATGTAACTTTTTGAATATGTAAATACATCCACTAATATTCAAAAGAGAAACATTAAATAGGGATATAAAAGTCTTTTAAGCAATAACTACACCTTAAAAGTTGTGACATTTTCTTATAAATAGAACCAAATTTTTTTTTGAAATTTTTCTTATAATAAAGACCGAAGAGAGTATAATAATATTATAAAGAAAAGATGATATTGAATGTACCGTTGAGATGTAACAATTGTGAAAAATTTACTCTTTTTTTAAGAATGTAGCAATTGTGAAAAACTTACTTAAAGTGTGTAGTTAAATTATTTTATTAGGTAGCTAAATATAAAATATACTCATTTTCATACAAACAAAAATTATTTTTTGTAAATAGTCAAAACTACCTAATACGTATCCCATAGTTGTACCCTTGAAAATGGATCACCTCCAGTTGTTTGTGTTTTGCCCTCTCTGTAGTGGTTAATCCAAAGGCTGAGAAACAATAAAGAACAAATAAATAAATGAATAAGAGAGAGAGAAATTTGAGTGAATGGTTGAGATTTGAGCTGAATGGATAGCAGCATAGAGCCAACCGGAGAGAATCCACATCTTTGTACCCCCTGCACTTGGGAGAGGAATTGTCATCGACGTAGCAACATTAGAGAGAGGGAGGGAAAAACATTGGAAAGGCGTCGTCCTCGAATTTTGAATTCTTTTTTTTTAATCAGAACCAAACTAAAAATATAAATATATAGTTCGAACTATATATTTATATACATTACATTTTAATACTTATTTGTTTTATTATTATTACATATTAATTTAACGTAATTTTCTTTACTATTTTATGTAAGGGTGTACAAAATCCGGCCCTTTTAACACATTCCAGTCCATATGCTTTAGATTGTAAAAAAAATAAAATCCATACGATTTAGATCGGGTTTGTATCGGTCAAATAAATAATACTCCCTCCGTCACTATTTATAGGAATAGTTTACAAAAAAGTTTTGTCCCTAAATATAAGATCATATACAAATTCCTAGATGCATTGATTACTCTTTTTCCAAATATACCCCTTATTAATACTATCAATTTTTCTTGGTATATAAAAAGTTAACATTAAATATATATTTAATTGAGGGTAATCTAGTAATAGTCACATCAATTTGAGACAACTTTATTACTCCAACAAATTTTCTTAATACACGTGATTTTTGTAAACTACTCCTATAAAAGGGGACGAAGGGATTAATAGGAACAAAGAACAGAGACAAGTGACATGATGCAATAGAATGAGGATCAGGTACTAGTTACTTGTTATGTCCCAAATTGATTAATGGACAAGGCTATTGTTATTACTTTGCATTTTCCATTTTTTAATTAGTATTATTGTTGACTGTCGAAAAAAATTAGCTTTATTGTTCTTATGTTATATAAATCATACTCCCTCCGTCCCAAAATATAAGCAAAAATTGGTCAACAAAAGTTAATGTATTTGGTTCAAAATTTTTACCAAATACATCAACTTATGTTGACTCATTTTTGTTTATATTTTGGGACAGAGTAGTATATACTTAAACAAGTTATATTGTTTAAAACTTTAAATTTTGAGCTTTTCATTTTGCATTTCAGGCGTAATTTATGATTTTAAAGGTAGAATGGAGGAATATGAACATAATTTTTGTAACCTTTAGTTGAGTTGACTTGTCTTGGAACCAACTAGTCTTGTTCTTATATCGTCTTGTCTTTATTGAACTCGTATCAGATTAGCCTCATGATTGGGTTCAGATCTAAATAATCGATCCGGTCTAAGTTAGGACCAGACTCTTGTACACCTCTAATTTCGTGTATGTTTTTATGATTGACACTATTTTTTACAATAAGGTGATTGATAGTTATTCTATCTCTAGACACACACTGACACTATTACATAACGATAAGGAATTAATTATATTAATTATATATCAATAAATCATAATCATCCAATCATTTTAAACACATGCAGATGGTTGTATTATGTCGACAAAATAGAGCTTTTAACAATGACAGTAATTTAATATTGAACTTAGTTTAAGTGCATATACTTCTCATTTCTCAATTTGGAATAAGTGTTTACGTGAATATAGTTTCAACAGTTCTGGAGATCTAACTATTCCAAGAATATTTTTCTTGTATGTACGTAGAATTGCTTCAAACACCGGTTAGTAGCAAAATGTCAAGCAGAAAACATATACAATAATATTATTCTAAATGGTCTCATCCTACATCTCTAGTGAGGAACTTCCTAAAAAATTAAACCAGCACACCAAAAAAATTAGGCTCCCAATGCCACCATAGATGCACCACTCAGAAGCCAAACGAATGCAGTTAACAAAGCTTTCATCGTTCTACTTTGCCATTTGACTTGAAGACTTCCTTTCAAGTGATCTAACCTTCTCAAGCAGCTCTTGGATGGTATTTGATGCTTCCTAAAACGAAAGACAAATCTTGTGAACAACAATACAAAAAAAAAAAAACAATTGATTTAAAGCATTTGTAGTGCGAGTGTTACCAGATTTACAGACAGCCAATGAAAATCTACTATTTTATCATGTCACCTCACTTTTGTAAGAGTATTTTGAAACGAATAATAGACTAATGCACTAATGTTGTAAACAATTTTACACATGACACGTAGATATTTGTAGAGGAGATATTTTAAGAACTAACCTAAAAGTGGGCATTATGAGTGATTTGATTGGATGATGTATAAAAAGAAATTTACATTGTCGGCATATACAAATTAAATCATTTTTAATATATTTGGAAAAAAGAGGGGGATAAGATAAGAACGACAAACCTGAAGCTTCTTTCTCAAACTTTTTTCTTCAGCGTTACGTCTATCCCTCTCTTCAGAGAACACATCAATAAGAGTTTCTTGTTCCTTGTTCAAGTCTTCTAACTTTTGTTCAGAATCACGGAGCTGATAAAAAAAAATTCAGAAATATGTTAAAATTAAGCAGGAAAAAGCAAATTTAGGTGGTGTTAGATGAATTTATCAGGTGCCGTATTCAATGTCCTCAAATCATGTTTCGATTAAATCTACAGCGTTATTTCTATTCACCCCAACCATAATTTGGACAGCTTGCAAACGAAGTAAGCATAAGATGGCGTAAATGGTAAACAGGAATATGAAAAAGACTTTGGGATCACATGGTGTAGTTACAAGTAAAATGCGTGTATAAAAGCAAGTTCAACAATATGCGCCCTATCATTAGCTTCAGGGTGAAAATTGAGATCAGACCAAATTACATATCACACAATTTAATCATACCTAACCATCTAAATTGTTATCAAAATTTGATGTCAATTTTGGGTCTAAATAACACAACTCAATAGGGAAATGCCTTTTTATGGTCGGTTTGGTTCCAAGGACGGGAGGAGTTTTAGATAGGTGTTGTGTTTTGATTGGAGTAGGGTGGAGAAGGATTTTAATGGAGGGGAAGAACAAGCTTACTTTTTCACCATTGTTATATTTAATAACATATTTAATATATACATGAACCCACTTGGGTTGGCCTGGTGTTATTGGCTTGGGACCTTGGAGTGTGCTCCTCCTCAAGGTCTCGGGTTCGATTCTCCCTGGTGCCAGTTAAGGTGGGCTAGTTTAACTTCTTCAAAAAAATTATATTTAATTTAAGGATATTTAGTCCAATTTTACAATAAATTTCTCTACGCATTTTGTTCAGCCATGGTGGGTGAAAGGCTGAGATTAAGGCAGAATTGACAGCATGAGGATCAACCCCCCAGCGTAGGAGGGATTTTCCTCCCTTCCTTTCCACTCCCCTTCAAAAATTCGAATCAAACAACCAATGATTAAAAGGTCATCGGGCTCAAATAAAAATTCATGAGTCAAAATTCGAAACAAATCTAGGTGTTCCAACACATTGGACTAAAATAAAAGGTCAGTTGCTCATACCCGGCTTTCTAGAGATTTGCACTTATCTTTCTCCTCGTATAAAGCTTGCAATACTTCACCTATTTCTTCCTCTTTCTTCTCTAATCTAGAATCCAGAAACATTAAAATGGAGAAGGATAAGAGTGAACGAATTATAATTATATTCAATAAATAAACCAAGATATGCAGTTAAATTTCTAAAATTACAAAATACCTCTCCTTCAACTCGTGATTCTCTTTTCTTAGCTGTTCTAGAGATGATAAATCAGATATTGGTTGCTCGCGAACATTAACATCTTTTCCCTGAAATTCAACCACTGATTCTGAGACATTTTCAAACATTACAAAACAAGAAAATTCTCAAAATACACTGCCTTTTAGGTTCCTAGCCATCTTGGCCAAAGTCACAATGCAGTTTTTTTAATCAGTTCTACCAAAAGTCATTTTGAGATATCAATATTGTTCACAATCTCATTACATTAAAATCATGAATGCCTTGAATTACACATTATGGCTGATGGTTACCTCATAGGATATTATCAAAAAAGTCTTCCTACATAACATCTGGTACAGTTACAATAAAATGCTCTGGATTAAACTTATGTGTTTAAATATCAGCATTAGTTATAACCTGGATGTAAAATAGTTTAAAATGCAAATCGCATACCACAATGAGCTGGTATCTGTTTCAGCATGCTTGGGTATCTAGAGTATGTGATATTAAGACATATAATCCTCAACACTCATTGCTTGATGTTTAAAATAACTTAAGGCCACTAATGTTTAAAATGACTTAAGGCCACTGCTTTAACCTGAAACCCATGTTCTACCCACCCCCTCAGAAATAAGACCTAAGCTCTGCAGATTTGGATGTTTAAAAACTCCTCGCTTTTACTATTGATGTTGTTATAATTCTCTGGGTCACTCTTCATTCATTCGTCTAGATAAATGCAGCACATTTACTTGGAAATTATAGATTACCAAATCCACCCTTAATCAAGTTGCAAAACATTGATGTATAATAGCAGAAACAGAGATATGGCAATATGAACAACCTTTGGGTTAGATCTTTGTCTAGACTCCTTCCCAAATGACTTTTCAGCGCTGGATATCTTTCGACTATCACCCTTTGCTTGGTCCTTTGATGAGACATTATAATTTTGATCACTTTCATCATCAGCATATGATGATTGTTCGGATGAACTTTGGTTCCTACTTATAGGGGAAATTGATGAGCGGCCATTTCTGTGTTCACTATATCTTTTTGTTTCTGTTCGTAAACGTTTCTCTTTCGAGTGTAAATTGTCTGATGCAAATGGTGTTGCCTTGCCATTTGTGGCCAAACTTTTCCTTTTCGATTGAGATGATTCTGGAACAGGATCGGGAGATGCCTCTGCAAAACAAGTAACATTGTTAGAAAATCACATGGATATCCATAATAAATATCACTCACCCTGACCTAAGCAGGCATGATATGTAACATTCTACAACAAAGAAAGTTCTCAAACCTTTACCAGCAGAACTACCGTTTTGCTTTCTATTTCGATGTGAAGTATAGCCAATTTTATCGCAGTTAGCTCCCCTAAATATAGTACAAAAAACCAAATTAGTAAAACAAAAACTCATATTTTATGCAGGTAATATCTTGATTCATGAATAACCCAATGACAAATCAAGAATCACCAGTAAGTTTTCTGCATTTGTATAAGTCGTTGCTCCAGTCTTGATAAAACTAATGTACGTTCAAAGCCTTGCTTATCATGAGCAGGTTCAACAAAGTTGGCTTCCAACACACCTGTAAATACAAATGACCATTATGTTAAATATGCATAATCAATTTGATAAGAGGACCTCAAAAGAACAGAGAAAATGCCCCACCTATGACCCCACGGCCACCACTTCCTGCTGGATTCCAGATCCTCCAGAATGGCTGAAAATCATTAAAACCACAAGTAAGCATAAGTTCCAATTACAAACACAGAAATATCAGAACAGATCCCAACAGACACAGAAGATTAATAAACCTTAACAACAACACATGAGAAAAACTGCAAAATGACGATGCTAAGAAAACAATACAAATTATTATTATATATTGTTTCTTTGCCAGCGAGTACAATGATAAAATTATGCAAGTATATAAAACTTGTGTTCTAGAGTCAAATGGCATAGTCGATTAAATAAACATAGACACAGATTAACATCAAAAAAGGTTTTTTTTTTTTTAAATAATCACGAACGCACTTAGACCACATAAACTTTAGGGGGGGGATAAACTCTACCTTGATGAGTCGATTCTTATGATAAACATTAAACCCTGAAACATCAATATGATGTTTTGCATCCTTGACAAATCCGATAGTAACAGTAGCAACCATCTGTCACAAAAAAATTATAAAATCACACACTGCTGTACAAGTTACGAAAAATCACTTCAAATTAATTTAATACAGTACATTTGAATCCTTTAGAAGCCCATCAGCAACTCCAGATTGAGGCCTGTACGTGACCTCCTGAGAATACATCATATCATTGACTATATTGTGATGCGAAACATCTTTCCCACGAAGAATAATTCGAAAGCCTTGAGGAATCCTCAGATATAGAATTGAAGCATAACTCTGCATTGACAATGATAATAACAATAATAATAATAGTGAGAAACATTACAACACACAGAGACACACAAGTCAAATACAAGCCTATACTGAATATGAAATTGGACTAAAAATTTGTTTGTTCATTATTTTAATTAGATCTCTTTACAGATTAATTCTTTATTTTCAACTTTTGGTTAATTTACACATACAGCAGACCAGGAATGTGGGAATCAGATTAATGTGTTGTTTTCTTAAACAATTAGCACTGACAGTTACTTGTAGTACTTACCCTCAGTGAATGTCGATAAGTTAAGAAGTGTGTAGAGTTGGGATAATCTTGGGCCATCTTTATGTTTTTCTCATCTCGATTTACACCTCTTATTTGAATATCCTGAAATAAAAACAAACAAAAATGTATATGGAATTTATTTCGTAAAAATATATTTTGGAGGGACAAGGAACATGTGTATCAGTTGTTGGACATACATGTGGATCTTCATCAAAATTGAGTTCCAGCTGACCTTGGTCATCCTCCCAGAGATTGTATATAATTACCCGTGTACCTTGATTTTTCAAATGATTGAACTAAAAAATGGATAGGAGTAAGAACAACAGTTAATTGACATACAAACATATAACTTGATGACATAGTGACATTGGGCATTAAGCACCGAGAAAAAGGAATGTCCAAAAATAAAAGGATAACATTGATCCCCCCCTCTAAATAGCATGCATTTACCTGACGAAGAAGGTCGGCCTCATCAGAAAAGGGTGACCACTGAACTACTGTTTCAACATTATTATTCCAGTCATCCAGAGAAGTTCGTAACATCCTTTTCCATCCCTGCCCATCTTTTTCGTAGTCCAGCTTTCGTTTTCAGCACAAACAACAATTAGATGCATAATAGAGAATAAAACTTCAAATAATCAAATTCAATAAGAAAACACCTAGTCCATGAATGTCTAGCAGAAAATTAACGATTAATCTTGATGCGTCTAAGTGACATATCAAATAACTTCAGATTAATGTAAAATTTATAGAAGCAATTATTGATATGGTGGGACCCCTTCCTGGACCATGCATATGCGGGAGCTGTAGTGCACCAGGCTGTCCTTTTTTATAAGCTTTTAATCCAGAAATGAGTTTTGTATAACATGTATTCAGTAAAAACTTATTTCGCAATGCAAGTGTTACAATGGTGTAAGACAAAACAAATTACCATGGGCACTACAATGTCTTCCTTCCCTGTATTCCTCAAAAATGTATAAGACAGCAAGCCTATGCTCCGTGTAGGCCTAATAAAAATGTCCAGGTCACCTTGTTAGATACAGAAGCATACCAAGAAAAACGAAGATTATCAAATATGAATATAATAGATAGTAGGGAGTAGACGCAGAAGCCAGACAAATCTATCCTCAAGCACAATCACTGGGGGCTGTGGGGCTTATTTGGATTTGTCATATTACATGAGCTCTTAAAAAGGTGTTTGTTCAGGTTATAAAAAAAAAATTATCACCTTTGAAGAGAGGAAATAAATGGGAGGTTAGTACTTCGAGAAAATCTTTAGAAGTGTACGGTTTTCGTTTGAGTAGAAGCAAGACTATAAGGAACGTAAGTTTAGCAAAAGGAGAAGCATGCCTAGTTTGGAGGTGAAAGTCAGATACCAAACCACAAATTACACAATTTAAATATCTTGGGTTCATTGTACAAAATGACAAAGAAATAGAGGGAGAGCCGTAGGGGTTTTATGCGATTAAAGTACAGCTCCAGTTAAAAGTAAAGTTTTATCGACCAAAATTGAGAAACCTGAGAATTTTCTAAACTCATGGAACCTCCATAAACTCAATAATATCCAAAAACAAAAATAAGTACAAAACACAATTATACTATGTTCAAAGTAACTATCTAACATTCTAGCTAAGTAACAAAGCAAAACACTTGAACATGATTAAGTTTTCCATGATTACTAGTAGGAAAAAAACTGATTACTAGTAGGAAAAAAAACAAAACAAAGTCTAAAAAACTAATTCAGAATTCAACTCTCCCTATATGCAGAGCACATCTCAAACTTGTAAGCAAAATTGAATGAAGCAGTGAGAAAAATCAAACAAACCTCTTCCCATCTTTTCCTTGACAACAGGAGAACACAATTACATCAGCTCCAAGCCTCATAGTACTTGTTTTAAAGCCATTTCCATCTATCACATGAAGCCATGAGCAAGAAAAAATCAGTATGCCCTCAAAAATGAAATGCTTAACAATTATCTTCTATTAAAGATTTACATTGTCCAATTGTATTTGCCATCTTGCTTTTCTCAGAATATCCCAGCGACATGCATTGACGTATTTTATCAGGATCCATCCCACCGCCGTTATCTGAAATAAGAATGAACAATCAAACTTCGAAATTTTTTAATGCAGAAACAGAAAATAAGGCAAGCACAAAACAAGTTTGTAAGGATTATATTCCGTGCATGCTGTGTTACGTAAAGTTCGGTTCTGTTATGCTGTGTAACCAACTAAGTTAGAAGAAACTTAAGCTTGCAGAGTCAAGTTATGAATACATGTAATTGCCCTCCATACTTCATAACAAAATATGACAGTTTCAGAAATCTAATGTTTTCTCTAACTTTCTCTCTCCACATTGGTTCTTATCACTGTATCCTATCCAGAGTTTATTGTTTTCGTTAACAAGTCATTTTCTGGGCCAAGATCTTTGTTATTTCACGAGCATTTGTTCACTCTCTAGAGTCACTCTCTAGATGTTCAGTCGTATGCATGAGGAGTGTGTTTGAAGACCCACATCAATTAAAGATATGGCTTAAGTTAGTTCTGTGGGAGTTGAGTTCCAAGAACACTATGAACTATCACCCTTTTCATTTTTGTTCCCATAGATTGTAATGAGTAAATGATTGACAGATTAAAATACCTTCTGCCATCGCTCTTTTTCATTTTTGTTTCCATAGATTGAAATAAGTAAATAATTGATAGGTTAAAATACCTTCTATTAGCAACATCCTGGACCCATCTTTCTTACTCGCAAGCATATCTACATTTACATATGTGGCGCCATTACAAACCTGCAGTCCAATTCAAGTAAGTATAGGAGGAAAATAGTCACAAATTCACAATCAGTGCTTTATTCAAAAGACGTGAAAAGCAAGGCATACCTCATCCAATGCATTGTCCAAAAGCTCAGCAAAAGCTGCAGAAAAACAGCAAAGGTTAATGATGAGTCTCTGAGGGCTAGGGGGGCGGAATAGAAGTTGACACAAAATTATGAAAATGGCAACAATGGTTACAAATATGCTCAGTTTACCTCCAAGAGCCCACTTATGACTTGTGGCATTAGAATGTAGAAACTTCGGGTGAACCCTGACATGATCCATACCAACTGCAGATTTTACACGAAATGTCAGTCTATCGTCGCATACCAGGCCCCCTTGTGTTTGAAAGCCATACAAAAAACCAATTTTTGACCAAACTCCAGATTACCAGGCCCCCTTCCCCCGATAAGGGGAGGGCTAACACACACAACAAAACAACAACAAAAAAATTACAAAGGGAGTAAAAAACAAACCAAAAACATAAAAACAAGAAGGAAAAAAAATTAGAACAATTCAAGGAAACTTGCATTCTGAAACAATGACATAAAAGATCCATAAAATAAACATTAACATGCATGCTATGGATCTGTTTGGCTGAGTCATCAAATCAAATGTAAAACTGAACCTTCTAAAGTTATTGTTACCCAAAGAAAATGCAATGTGGTAAAATTCATTCAAAAATAGCATGAAAAAAAAAATACAACAAAACACAAAACAAGATTCAAAAGTACAACAAAACAATATCAAAAAACAAAACAACAAAAACCCTAGAAAGGAAAAAAAAAAAGTTACCGGTTGAAGATTCGAAGGCACGAGCAGGAGAACCATCATAATCACCGGCTTTCCAAAACTGCTTACAACCCTTAAGACTAAAGCTAACACTTTTATTCAACCGGTTCGACGTAGAAGCCCAGTCCGGCGCAGGCAAAGACAAAACACCATTATTCACCGGCGTCGACCCCGGAGAAGGAGCAAGAGGACTAAGAAATCCCGCCGGTAAAATAGCACCACATTTATCATTAACCTTTCTTTTCTTGGAAGGACTTTCCGCCGTGTTTTGAACAACGGTAGCAAAAACCGATTCTAAATCAACATCGGAATCGGAATCACTGCTACTGAGTTCGATCACCGAGTCAGGTATCGGAGCGTGTGAATTTGAGTTTCTTCTTTGTCTTGTTCTTTCGGAAAGTATGTCGAATTGTTGTTCTTGTTTGACAGAAACTTGTTCCATGGTGGTGGAGAATACGAGAATCGAGAATATTATCAAGATTTAGCAACGTTTGAAAAGTGAAACTGAAAGTGAAATTTTAACGTTAGAAAATAAAACGAGGAAGCTTGAACGATTCGTAGTGAAACCTTTGATTTGTTTGTAGAAGAAAAAAAAGTGAATTGGCCCGTTTGGATTGGCTTATTTTTGAGCTTATCTAAAACAAATTATGCAAATAAATAAGCTTTTATGTATTATTCATAAGCATGTCAAGGCAGTTTATGAAAAACCAGTTTATGAAGATACAATTTTTGTTAGCGAGAACTTATGAATTAACATAAAAGCTTATTTATTTGCATAAGCTATTTTTCATAAGCTTAAAAATAAGTCAATCCAAACAGGCTCTAGGTTCTATGGCCCTTTGGATTAGCTTATTTTAGAGTTTATACAAACCAGCTTATGCAAATAAATAAGTTGTTATGTATTTTTATAAGTTTGTTAAAGTATTTTATGAAAATACAATTTATGAAAATACAATTTTCTTTAATAAAAACTTATTTATTTACATAAGTTATTTTTCATAAGTTGAATCCAATCGGGCCATAATAATGTTTGGGTTGCTTATAAAATTGGGATGCATTTATTATCAAAAAAAAATATTATTTAATTGAAATTTAATTGTTTAGGTAGTTTCGTGGTCAATGGAGTGTATATATGGGAAATTAGGTACATGTTTATACTTATTTAGGATTTTGTTATCCTCCCACGGGTCACATAATATTGCAATGATTATTTAAAAAATAATTAGATTGTTAATATTGTAGAATGTTTATAGATATTAAATGAAAATTATGAGTATTAATGTACGGTTTTATTAAATATTTTTCTCTTATATATACAAAAAAATTGTTAGATAGTTGAATCACACCAGTTATGGATTTTATTCACCACAAAAAAAAAGTCATGGATTTTATTTGCTTATATATGCGAAAACAAATGTAGATATATGAAAAAGTTGATGTGATAAAATTTTGAAAACTAATAACTATTTTCAAAATCAAAATTAACGTAGTGTTTCTATTAAATAACTTTTTATTTTATATGCAAAAGACTGTTCAATGTTTGCACCGCACCCGTTGGAGATTTTATGTACTTATATCTTTATAAACAATTTTTACATACATATATGAAAAAGTCGATATTATCAAATTTTAAAAACTTATGATTATTTTTAAAATCAAAATTAATATAGTGTTTCTATTAAATAACATTTTATTTTATATGCAAAAGATTGTTCAATGTTTGCACCGCATCCGTTGTAGATTTTATGTATTTATACCTGCATAAACAAATTTTTACATACATATATGAAAAAGTCGATATTATAAAATTTTAAAAACTTGTGACTATTTTCAAAATCAAAATTAATATAGTATTTCTATTAAATAACTTTTTATTTTATATGCAAAAGATTGTTTAATGTTTGCACCGCACCCGCTGCAGATTTTATGTATTTATATCTGCATAAACAAATTTTTATATACATATAGGAGAAAGTCGATATGATAAAATTTTAAAAACTCGTGACTATTTTCAAAATCAAAATTAATATAGTGTTTCTACTAAATAACTTTTTATTTTATATGCAAAACATCGTTCAATGTTTGCACCGTTCCCGTTGCAACTTTTAAATGTTTATATTTGCAGAAACAAATTTTATATACATACTGGTACTTGGATCCGTGTGATGCACAGGAAGTTGATTATCTCAATTTCTAATAAATGTGGTAGTTGATCATCTAATCTTACCACACATCCAACGCAACATCCCCATCTCGGCACACTTACTTTATTCTCGTGTTGGTTCTTAATCGTCCAATACTTTGTTCCATAAAACATCGTTGTTCTGACAACGATCTGGTATTTTTTCACTTCAACTTAAATAGTATGTTTGTATCACAAAAAACACACGAGGCTCTTCTCAATTTCAATCATCCAACCTGAATACGATGATTTACATATGTTTTTATCATCTGTTTTCATTTCTCCGCCATTTTGTATTATGAACCCAATTTTTTTTGTTGTAAGAATGAACTCAAGATATTTAAATTGTGTAACTTGTATGATATGATCTCTAACTTTAACCTATAAGATCGAAATACTTCGCCTTTTGTTGAAATTACATATACTGTGTATTGCTTCTACTCAAACGAAAATCATACGCTTCTAAGACTTGTCTTCAAGTCTCCAACATCTCATTCAATTCCTCCCTCGACTCTCCAATCAAGACTACATCATCTGCAAAACCCATACATCTCGGTGCTAGTTGTTGGATGTGTTTCGTAAGTACATCCAAAACTAATGTAAAAAGATAAGGAATTATGGTTGACCTTAGGTTCAATCCTTGTTATGAAAAAATCATTGATAGGGATTAGGGTTGATCATTGGTCCAATCTTTGTTATAAAAAAATCAACGATAATGCTTCCAAAAGACAAATAGTAAAACCCCCGAAGTAATTTAGACTTCAACAACTTTTTTGGCTCCAAAAAGTTGTCTAAGAGACTTAAGAACTTTTATATATAAGATATGATAAAGTCGATATGATAAAATATTGGAAACTCATGATTATTTTCAATGTATAAACATCAATGTAATGTTTCTATTAAATGAATTTTTATTTTATATGCAAAACAGCATTCAATGTTTGCTTGACAATTATAAAATTAAGAAGTTCATGAGTTTTAATAAAGACGATTATGAAATTTTTTTAACTTTGATTTTTATATATTGTTAGTAGATATGATCATTATACGTAATTAATTTTTTAAAAAACAAATAAATTATTTTCATAGTTATCCGTGAAAATTTGTTACACTTGTGAACCATTATCCGTAATTAATTTTTTAAAAAACAAATAAATTAAATTTTGCAAAATGACTGTAACACCCATACTAACATTAACTAGTATATTAGCATGTGCGTTAAACTGATACTGGATACATATAAAAATTTCAATAATAATAATATTACATCACAAAAGATTGAATACAAGTTTACTCGTCTGTACAAAAATCCAATACTTTATACATTACTCATGCTATATCCATCAAGCTCCTGAGCTGGTACACAACGAGCAACTGTAATCCATCCAGCATCTCTATGAAGATCTTCATCACGAACCTCTGACTTACCTGTAAACCTGCACCAGAAGGAATGGGATGAGACATAATGTCTCAGTGAGCTCTACCCAACCAACTGTTTGGCAACCACAGGGAACCTAGGGTCGCCATGCCTACCTTGGCAATCTCGGGGATTTTCTAGGATCGCCAAGTCTTTATCTGCCTATGACTATAAGTCCTCCTGTAACTATAACTTACACTGCCTATAACCTTTACTGTAACTGTCTATGACCATATCTGTAATCTGCCTATAACTTTAACATAGTGATCGAGGGGAAAACCTAGGATCACTTTCTAATAACTGTCTATAACTATAACTGTAAGTTTCCTGTGACTATAACTGTAACTGTAACTTTGACTATAACTATAAATCATAAAACATATCAACAGTTCGATAGCAGTTTTATGTTAGCTGTTAGCGTTGAACAAGCAATTATCTGAGTTCATTTTTACGGAGGGCACCCCGGGTGGAGCAACCCCGAGATACGTCTCCCTATAACCGGTGAAATTCCTATCATATCAGGCTAACACCGGACTCCCTATAAAACGTGTGGACAACCCTCTCGGAGAAGTCCCATCCGGCGAAACCCGGAGTCTGATGAACACGCCACTGTAAAACGTGCAAGCACGCCACTATAAAACGTGTAAACACGCCATTATCTTTAATCTTTAATTCTTTAACTATAACGTATGAGCATATAATCAGTCACTTTAATTCTATAATCATCCTGTAATCTATAACCTGTAATCTATAATCTTGGCTTATCGTTTTCATAAGCCTCCTATAATTGTTGGAGATCCAACTCCAATAACTTGTCTATAACTATGATTGATAAATCATACATACTCTCATGTTCTTAAGTTTGCACAATGTTATGGGAATGTAGGGACTTCACTTACAAATGAATAATCCCAAAACCAATCCCTAAACATATCTATATAACTTAGGAGTACAAGTATACATCTCCTAATGCCATGCCTATCCCTTATCCTTCCCTATTTCCAAACCAAAGCTCACGAAAAATAATGCTGAGGGAGGTCAAAATCGTAGCACGATGGGCAAATATCGGAGCACGATTTTATGCGAAAGTTTCATGAAAATCAGGACATAAAATCGTAGCACGATGCCCATAAATCGGAGCACGATTTTGGCTTCAGCAGCACTCATAATTTCACTTCCTAGGCTAACCCAAACATCCCCAAACATCAAACAACTTAGGGGAAAGGATTTCTATGACATATGAACAAATTATCACATACCAACTCATGGATTTACAAACCAACAAGGGATTAAGGCATGAAATCTATCAAATAGCTCTTAACAACATAACTTTCAAGCTTAAACAAACTGGGTTTCTAAACCCTATAAGAGCTCACCTCAAAACAAAGGATTGCTTGCTAAACTTTAGATTCCAAACCCTAGCTTCAAATCCAAAGCCTCTACTCAAAACCACTTCTATTCTTGGCTTTTCCTTGCTCCAAGTTTCACCAACAAAAGCTTGCTTATCTTACAAAGATCTTGGGAGAAATTTGCTAGCTCAAAGGATGATGATTGATGATGGTAGTGAAGTGAGAAGGAAGGGGCGAAAAAGAGAGGAAAGGAAAGGGAAAATTCTGATTTTTTATGCCAAAGAAAATGAGTAGAAACTTGGTAAATATTCATATTTATCCAAATATCAACTTCTCCAAAATTACAACTATGCCATTGCCACTTATTTCATAATCGTCATTCCTTTCGTTTAGTTCCTGTAACTGTAATATCCCGCTTAACACTTGGATATTTAACAATATTGAGACGATGCATCAGAGATAATTTAAATGGACGCAATGGCAAAGTTGTAATTAAGAGGAGTGGCATAGTTGTAATAAAGTGGTAAAAGCTTATTGGATAAATATGAATAATTGATAAGTTACTACTCATTTTTCTTTCCCTCACAAATCAGATTTTTCCCTTCCTTTCCTCTCATTTTTCGCCCCTCCTTCTCACTTCACTACCATCATCAATCTTCATCCTTTAAGCTAGTAAACTCCTTCCTAAACATTTGTGTGAGGCAAGCAAGCTTTTGTTGGGAATTTTGGAGCAAGAACAAGAAGGAAAAGCCAAGGAATAGAAGTGGTTTTGAGTAGAGGCTTTGGAGCTTGAAGCTAGGGTTTGGAATCTAAAGTTTAGCAAGCAATCCTTTGATTTTGAGGTGAGCTCTTAGAGGGTTTTAGAACCCTACTTTGTTTAAGCTTTAAAGTCTTAGTATTAAGAGTTATTTTGATGAATTTCATGCCTAAATCCCTTGATGGTTTGAGTACATATGAATTAGTATGTGATGAGTTGATTATATGTCATAGAAATCCATTCCCATAAGTTAATTGATGATTGGGGAGGTTTGGGTTAGCCTAGGAAGTGAAATTTTGAGTGCTGCTGAAGCCAAAATCGTGCTCCGATTTATGGGCATCGTGCTACGATTTCGTGTCCTGTTTTTCATGGAACTCTCGCAGAAAATCGTGCTACGATATTCTCATATCGTGCTACGATAATGGCTCACTTCAGCATCTTTTTTCGTGTGTTTTGGCTTGGTAATAGGGAAGGATAAGGGATAGGCATGGTGTTAAAAGATGTATACATGTACTCCTAAGTTATATAGGTGTGTATAGGGCTTGGTAATAGGATTATCCCTTTGAAGTGGAGTCCCTACATTCTTTTAAGTATGTACAAGCTTAGAGCAATGAGAATAAGAGTGATGTTTCAATCATAGTTATAGGCATGTTTATAGTGTTGACTATCCAACAATTATAGGAGGCTTATGAGAACGATAAGCCAAGGTTATAGATTACGGGTTATAGATTACAGTATTGTTATAGAATCAAAGTAACAGATTATACGTTCATACGTTAAAGTTAAAGAATTAAAGAATTAAAGATCAAAGTTATTGGCGTGCTTGCACGTTTCACAGTCATAGGCATGTTCAGCAGACTCCGGGATACGCCGGATGGGATTTCTCCGAGAGGGTTATCCACATGCAATTTTATAGGGAGTCCGGTGTTAGCCTGATATGATAGGAGTTTCACCGGTTTATAGGGAGACGTATCTCGGGGTTGCTCCACCCGGGGTGCCCTCCGTAAAATGAACTCAGATAATTGTTTGTTCAACGCTAACAGCTAACATAAAACTGCTATCGAACTGTGTTAAGTTTTATGTTTTATAGTTATAGTTAAAGTTACAGTTATAGTCACAGGAAACATACAATTATAGTTATAGACAGTTATCAGAAAGTGATCCTAGGTTTTCCCCTCGATCACTAAGTCATAGATACAGACATGATCACAGTTATGGATTTAGACAATTATAGTTATAGTCATGGGCCGTTATGGCAATGGTTATAGACAGCTACAACAAAGGTTATAGGTAGTTTAAGTTATAGTTACAGGAGGACTTATAGTCATAGGCAGATAAAGACTTGGCGATCCTAGGAAATCCCCGAGATTGCCAAGGTAGGCATGGCGACCCTAGGTTCCCTGTGGTTGCCAACAGTAGGTTGGGTAGAGCTCACTGAGACATTATGTCTCATCCCATTCCTTCTGGTGCAGGTTTACAGGTTAGTCAGAGGTTCGTGACGAAGATCTTCATAGAGGTACTGGATGGAGTGCGTTTGCTCGTTGTGTACCAGCTCAGAAGCTTAGTGGACATTTGTATAAGCATTGTATAAATATTGGATTATTTGTACAACGAGTAATATGTATTCTTTCTGTTGTGATGTAATATTATTATTGAAATTTTTAAATGTATCCAGTATCAGTTTAACGCACATGCTAACATACTAGTTAAAGTTAGTATGGGTGTTACAATTGGTATCAGAGCAGGTCGATTCAGACCGTGCCATGGGTCGTTTAAGATTCAATAAAAGTAGTGGAATCATTGGGTTCCAGATGTTGTTCTAAATGTCATGTCTAGTTGAGCCTGATCAACTCAGTCTAGTATATGACAGTTAGGACAAATATCCGAGAGCTGAATGTGACCAAGGAGGAAAGAAGTGTTCAAAGGGTGAAGGTTAAGACGTCAGATTTTAAGATGGAATTTTGCAAAGTGTTTAAAGTCAAAGGATTGGCCAAGGAGAATTTAGATGGTAATAGTGGTGTGTTACTTCCATCCCAAGGTTAATTGTTTAAATCAGAGTTACGCAGCGGAGAAGTAATCCAATTATAAGTTAATAGACAAATCGAAGCTGAAGTTTAGAGAAAAGGATGTTTGTGAAGTCCTTGTCAGAGGAATTGCAGGAAAGGTATTCAGAGATTAATTCTCAAGTTACAGAATGATTGTAAGTAGTGATGACTTGAACTTATCATCAGTACCAGCAGGAGATTTTAATAGAATAGTCGAGGAATGTTTCAGACCTCGAAACTCGTGAGATAAGAGAATCGAAGCGGTTTGAGAAATTAAAGGATGTGTTTATAGCACGCGAAGGAGGCCACATTTCATACGGTGATTTAGCTTTTTAGCTCGGTAACTTAAAGTTAACTTGAGAAGTGAGTTTAACCAAAGAGGAATTATTCAGTGGCATGCAGTTATTCCGTATCGTATCCACGTTATGCTAGCATGTCGCATGTAACAGGTTATGATTAGTATTATGTATACTGATCAGGCAGAGTTTAAGATACTTAGATAGTAGTGTAACATTTTTATAGTCATGAGACATGTGTTAGTAATCGTGGTACGCAGTCGGTAATGTTTTAACAGGAAAGTCATATGCATAACAGGTTTGTTGTTGCCGAATAAATCTCGGTTAAGGAGTTCAGAAATTCTTGAACTTAATGTTAACAGTTAAAGGAAGGAAATGTTTTACACAGATCAGAAGAGTACTCATAGTTTACAGTAAAAGACTACGTAAATTGGAGTTATGAATTAAAGGATTCGGGGTTTAAGAGTGCTATTTTGAATAGCGAGCAGAATAGAGTTTCTTTTAGAAAACGGAGAATGTCCTTGGACAAAATAAGTTATAACGTCAAAGGGACGTAATCATAGTTACGTAAAGGGAGTGTGGATACTCTATGAGTACAAGCATGAGTTAAGAGTTAAGAGAATGACCTTGGTTGACGTGGCATCGACTCAAGTACATGTTGACTAAGTATGATGTTCCGTAATTGGACAATGATGATATGTGGGACGGCTTATGCCACACGTCACTTATACTGGATTTTCATAAGTTTGAAAGTATTGGTAAAGAAGAAGGTTCCTAAGACCTTTAGCTACACGTTATTGTTGATTTATTAATCGGAGCACGAGTGGCTCATAAGTTTTCTCGAGCTTTAAGGATTACTACAATGGGAATGTGAACAATGGTCATGGTTGTGATAATAGTTACATCAGGATGTCAGATAGAAAGGAATTTGTACCAAAAGTACGGCCACCTCCTTGTATTTGAATCGTGAAAGTACTTGCAATGGACTTTATTTTCCGTTGAGAATGTTGGATATCAGATGCTTTGCAGTGTAAGACTAGTCTATATGAAGAATGATACGAATGTAACGGTAACAGGTCGTCTTGCGAGACGAAAGTTAAAGACAAAAGTTCTTTGAACTAAAAGTAATGTAATAGACCCCTCGGAAAGTTGGAATAATTGAGGAAAACAGAATGACTCGACGACTTCAGGTTAATATGGATGAGTTGGTTCAGATAACTATACGCCTTAACAGATAATAGTTATGTAATATATGTTAGACCTTTCGGCAGGAAAAAGATTGTCTTATGTTTGATGTGCGGTGATGGGAATCATGGCTAAGGAACAAGTTTTAACCAATATGGTTTAATCGAGACGCGTGACTAATCTACATGTCAGACATTAGAGTTGCCATGGAATTCCAATAAGCATAAAGAATTGGAAACTTTAATAGTAGAGAAAGAGGTAGAAAGGATTATCTTTTCAGGATCTTCGAAGGATTTTCTAAATTTCGAGGACGAAATTTCTTTTAAGGGGGGTAGAGTGTAATATCCCGCTTAACACTTGGATATTTAACAATATTGAGACGATGCATCAGAGATAATTTAAATGGACGCAATGGCAAAGTTGTAATTAAGAGGAGTGGCATAGTTGTAATAAAGTGGTAAAAGCTTATTGGATAAATATGAATAATTGATAAGTTACTACTCATTTTTCTTTCCCTCACAAATCAGATTTTTCCCTTCCTTTCCTCTCATTTTTCGCCCCTCCTTCTCACTTCACTACCATCATCAATCTTCATCCTTTAAGCTAGTAAACTCCTTCCTAAACATTTGTGTGAGGCAAGCAAGCTTTTGTTGGGAATTTTGGAGCAAGAACAAGAAGGAAAAGCCAAGGAATAGAAGTGGTTTTGAGTAGAGGCTTTGGAGCTTGAAGCTAGGGTTTGGAATCTAAAGTTTAGCAAGCAATCCTTTGATTTTGAGGTGAGCTCTTAGAGGGTTTTAGAACCCTACTTTGTTTAAGCTTTAAAGTCTTAGTATTAAGAGTTATTTTGATGAATTTCATGCCTAAATCCCTTGATGGTTTGAGTACATATGAATTAGTATGTGATGAGTTGATTATATGTCATAGAAATCCATTCCCATAAGTTAATTGATGATTGGGGAGGTTTGGGTTAGCCTAGGAAGTGAAATTTTGAGTGCTGCTGAAGCCAAAATCGTGCTCCGATTTATGGGCATCGTGCTACGATTTCGTGTCCTGTTTTTCATGGAACTCTCGCAGAAAATCGTGCTACGATATTCTCATATCGTGCTACGATAATGGCTCACTTCAGCATCTTTTTTCGTGTGTTTTGGCTTGGTAATAGGGAAGGATAAGGGATAGGCATGGTGTTAAAAGATGTATACATGTACTCCTAAGTTATATAGGTGTGTATAGGGCTTGGTAATAGGATTATCCCTTTGAAGTGGAGTCCCTACATTCTTTTAAGTATGTACAAGCTTAGAGCAATGAGAATAAGAGTGATGTTTCAATCATAGTTATAGGCATGTTTATAGTGTTGACTATCCAACAATTATAGGAGGCTTATGAGAACGATAAGCCAAGGTTATAGATTACGGGTTATAGATTACAGTATTGTTATAGAATCAAAGTAACAGATTATACGTTCATACGTTAAAGTTAAAGAATTAAAGAATTAAAGATCAAAGTTATTGGCGTGCTTGCACGTTTCACAGTCATAGGCATGTTCAGCAGACTCCGGGATACGCCGGATGGGATTTCTCCGAGAGGGTTATCCACATGCAATTTTATAGGGAGTCCGGTGTTAGCCTGATATGATAGGAGTTTCACCGGTTTATAGGGAGACGTATCTCGGGGTTGCTCCACCCGGGGTGCCCTCCGTAAAATGAACTCAGATAATTGTTTGTTCAACGCTAACAGCTAACATAAAACTGCTATCGAACTGTGTTAAGTTTTATGTTTTATAGTTATAGTTAAAGTTACAGTTATAGTCACAGGAAACATACAATTATAGTTATAGACAGTTATCAGAAAGTGATCCTAGGTTTTCCCCTCGATCACTAAGTCATAGATACAGACATGATCACAGTTATGGATTTAGACAATTATAGTTATAGTCATGGGCCGTTATGGCAATGGTTATAGACAGCTACAACAAAGGTTATAGGTAGTTTAAGTTATAGTTACAGGAGGACTTATAGTCATAGGCAGATAAAGACTTGGCGATCCTAGGAAATCCCCGAGATTGCCAAGGTAGGCATGGCGACCCTAGGTTCCCTGTGGTTGCCAACAGTAGGTTGGGTAGAGCTCACTGAGACATTATGTCTCATCCCATTCCTTCTGGTGCAGGTTTACAGGTTAGTCAGAGGTTCGTGACGAAGATCTTCATAGAGGTACTGGATGGAGTGCGTTTGCTCGTTGTGTACCAGCTCAGAAGCTTAGTGGACATTTGTATAAGCATTGTATAAATATTGGATTATTTGTACAACGAGTAATATGTATTCTTTCTGTTGTGATGTAATATTATTATTGAAATTTTTAAATGTATCCAGTATCAGTTTAACGCACATGCTAACATACTAGTTAAAGTTAGTATGGGTGTTACAATTGGTATCAGAGCAGGTCGATTCAGACCGTGCCATGGGTCGTTTAAGATTCAATAAAAGTAGTGGAATCATTGGGTTCCAGATGTTGTTCTAAATGTCATGTCTAGTTGAGCCTGATCAACTCAGTCTAGTATATGACAGTTAGGACAAATATCCGAGAGCTGAATGTGACCAAGGAGGAAAGAAGTGTTCAAAGGGTGAAGGTTAAGACGTCAGATTTTAAGATGGAATTTTGCAAAGTGTTTAAAGTCAAAGGATTGGCCAAGGAGAATTTAGATGGTAATAGTGGTGTGTTACTTCCATCCCAAGGTTAATTGTTTAAATCAGAGTTACGCAGCGGAGAAGTAATCCAATTATAAGTTAATAGACAAATCGAAGCTGAAGTTTAGAGAAAAGGATGTTTGTGAAGTCCTTGTCAGAGGAATTGCAGGAAAGGTATTCAGAGATTAATTCTCAAGTTACAGAATGATTGTAAGTAGTGATGACTTGAACTTATCATCAGTACCAGCAGGAGATTTTAATAGAATAGTCGAGGAATGTTTCAGACCTCGAAACTCGTGAGATAAGAGAATCGAAGCGGTTTGAGAAATTAAAGGATGTGTTTATAGCACGCGAAGGAGGCCACATTTCATACGGTGATTTAGCTTTTTAGCTCGGTAACTTAAAGTTAACTTGAGAAGTGAGTTTAACCAAAGAGGAATTATTCAGTGGCATGCAGTTATTCCGTATCGTATCCACGTTATGCTAGCATGTCGCATGTAACAGGTTATGATTAGTATTATGTATACTGATCAGGCAGAG
Organism: Medicago ruthenica; assembly: GCA_018208015.1. Taxonomy (NCBI): domain Eukaryota; kingdom Viridiplantae; phylum Streptophyta; class Magnoliopsida; order Fabales; family Fabaceae; genus Medicago; species Medicago ruthenica. The sequence continues at coordinate 61,760 of WNNG01000449.1, forward strand.
TTTAAGATACTTAGATAGTAGTGTAACATTTTTATAGTCATGAGACATGTGTTAGTAATCGTGGTACGCAGTCGGTAATGTTTTAACAGGAAAGTCATATGCATAACAGGTTTGTTGTTGCCGAATAAATCTCGGTTAAGGAGTTCAGAAATTCTTGAACTTAATGTTAACAGTTAAAGGAAGGAAATGTTTTACACAGATCAGAAGAGTACTCATAGTTTACAGTAAAAGACTACGTAAATTGGAGTTATGAATTAAAGGATTCGGGGTTTAAGAGTGCTATTTTGAATAGCGAGCAGAATAGAGTTTCTTTTAGAAAACGGAGAATGTCCTTGGACAAAATAAGTTATAACGTCAAAGGGACGTAATCATAGTTACGTAAAGGGAGTGTGGATACTCTATGAGTACAAGCATGAGTTAAGAGTTAAGAGAATGACCTTGGTTGACGTGGCATCGACTCAAGTACATGTTGACTAAGTATGATGTTCCGTAATTGGACAATGATGATATGTGGGACGGCTTATGCCACACGTCACTTATACTGGATTTTCATAAGTTTGAAAGTATTGGTAAAGAAGAAGGTTCCTAAGACCTTTAGCTACACGTTATTGTTGATTTATTAATCGGAGCACGAGTGGCTCATAAGTTTTCTCGAGCTTTAAGGATTACTACAATGGGAATGTGAACAATGGTCATGGTTGTGATAATAGTTACATCAGGATGTCAGATAGAAAGGAATTTGTACCAAAAGTACGGCCACCTCCTTGTATTTGAATCGTGAAAGTACTTGCAATGGACTTTATTTTCCGTTGAGAATGTTGGATATCAGATGCTTTGCAGTGTAAGACTAGTCTATATGAAGAATGATACGAATGTAACAGTAACAGGTCGTCTTGCGAGACGAAAGTTAAAGACAAAAATTCTTTGAACTAAAAGTAATGTAATAGACCCCTCGGAAAGTTGGAATAATTGAGGAAAACAGAATGACTCGACGACTTCAGGTTAATATGGATGAGTTGGTTCAGATAACTATACGCCTTAACAGATAATAGTTATGTAATATATGTTAGACCTTTCGGCAGGAAAAAGATTGTCTTATGTTTGATGTGCGGTGATGGGAATCATGGCTAAGGAACAAGTTTTAACCAATATGGTTTAATCGAGACGCGTGACTAATCTACATGTCAGACATTAGAGTTGCCATGGAATTCCAATAAGCATAAAGAATTGGAAACTTTAATAGTAGAGAAAGAGGTAGAAAGGATTATCTTTTCAGGATCTTCGAAGGATTTTCTAAATTTCGAGGACGAAATTTCTTTTAAGGGGGGTAGAGTGTAATATCCCGCTTAACACTTGGATATTTAACAATATTGAGACGATGCATCAGAGATAATTTAAATGGACGCAATGGCAAAGTTGTAATTAAGAGGAGTGGCATAGTTGTAATAAAGTGGTAAAAGCTTATTGGATAAATATGAATAATTGATAAGTTACTACTCATTTTTCTTTCCCTCACAAATCAGATTTTTCCCTTCCTTTCCTCTCATTTTTCGCCCCTCCTTCTCACTTCACTACCATCATCAATCTTCATCCTTTAAGCTAGTAAACTCCTTCCTAAACATTTGTGTGAGGCAAGCAAGCTTTTGTTGGGAATTTTGGAGCAAGAACAAGAAGGAAAAGCCAAGGAATAGAAGTGGTTTTGAGTAGAGGCTTTGGAGCTTGAAGCTAGGGTTTGGAATCTAAAGTTTAGCAAGCAATCCTTTGATTTTGAGGTGAGCTCTTAGAGGGTTTTAGAACCCTACTTTGTTTAAGCTTTAAAGTCTTAGTATTAAGAGTTATTTTGATGAATTTCATGCCTAAATCCCTTGATGGTTTGAGTACATATGAATTAGTATGTGATGAGTTGATTATATGTCATAGAAATCCATTCCCATAAGTTAATTGATGATTGGGGAGGTTTGGGTTAGCCTAGGAAGTGAAATTTTGAGTGCTGCTGAAGCCAAAATCGTGCTCCGATTTATGGGCATCGTGCTACGATTTCGTGTCCTGTTTTTCATGGAACTCTCGCAGAAAATCGTGCTACGATATTCTCATATCGTGCTACGATAATGGCTCACTTCAGCATCTTTTTTCGTGTGTTTTGGCTTGGTAATAGGGAAGGATAAGGGATAGGCATGGTGTTAAAAGATGTATACATGTACTCCTAAGTTATATAGGTGTGTATAGGGCTTGGTAATAGGATTATCCCTTTGAAGTGGAGTCCCTACATTCTTTTAAGTATGTACAAGCTTAGAGCAATGAGAATAAGAGTGATGTTTCAATCATAGTTATAGGCATGTTTATAGTGTTGACTATCCAACAATTATAGGAGGCTTATGAGAACGATAAGCCAAGGTTATAGATTACGGGTTATAGATTACAGTATTGTTATAGAATCAAAGTAACAGATTATACGTTCATACGTTAAAGTTAAAGAATTAAAGAATTAAAGATCAAAGTTATTGGCGTGCTTGCACGTTTCACAGTCATAGGCATGTTCAGCAGACTCCGGGATACGCCGGATGGGATTTCTCCGAGAGGGTTATCCACATGCAATTTTATAGGGAGTCCGGTGTTAGCCTGATATGATAGGAGTTTCACCGGTTTATAGGGAGACGTATCTCGGGGTTGCTCCACCCGGGGTGCCCTCCGTAAAATGAACTCAGATAATTGTTTGTTCAACGCTAACAGCTAACATAAAACTGCTATCGAACTGTGTTAAGTTTTATGTTTTATAGTTATAGTTAAAGTTACAGTTATAGTCACAGGAAACATACAATTATAGTTATAGACAGTTATCAGAAAGTGATCCTAGGTTTTCCCCTCGATCACTAAGTCATAGATACAGACATGATCACAGTTATGGATTTAGACAATTATAGTTATAGTCATGGGCCGTTATGGCAATGGTTATAGACAGCTACAACAAAGGTTATAGGTAGTTTAAGTTATAGTTACAGGAGGACTTATAGTCATAGGCAGATAAAGACTTGGCGATCCTAGGAAATCCCCGAGATTGCCAAGGTAGGCATGGCGACCCTAGGTTCCCTGTGGTTGCCAACAGTAGGTTGGGCTGGAGCTCACTGAGACATTATGTCTCATCCCATTCCTTCTGATGCAGGTTTACAGGTAAGTCAGAGGTTCGTGATGGAGATCTTCATAGAGATACTGGATGGAGTACAGTTGCTCGTCGTGTACCAGCTCAGGAGCGTATTGGACATTTGTTTAAGTATTGTAATAATATTGGATTATTTGTACAACGAGTAAACTTGTATTCATTCTTTTGTGGTGTATTATTATTATTATTGAAATTTTTAAATGTATCCAGTATCAGTTTAACGCACATGCTAACATACTAGTTAAAGTTAGTATGGGTGTTACAGTAACACTGTTAAAGTCACGTTTAAGCGGGATATTACACTCTACCCCCCTTAAAAGAAATTTCGTCCTCGAAATTTAGAAAATCCTTCGAAGATCCTGAAAAGATAAATCCTTTCTACCTCTTTCTTTACTATGAAAATCTCCAATTCTATAAGCTCATTGGGATTCCATGGCAACTCTAATGTCTGACATATAGATTAGTCACGCGTCTCGATTAAACCATATTGGTTAAAACTTGTTCTTTAGCCATGATTCCCATCACTGTACATCAAAACATAAGACAATCTCTTTCCTGCCGAAAGGTCTAACATTTATTACGTAACTATTATCTGTTAAGGCGTATAGTTATCTGAACCAACACATCCATATTAACCTGAAGTCGTCGAGTCATTCAGTTTTTCCTCGATTATTCCAACTTTCCGGGGGATCTATTACATTACTTTTAGTTCAAAGAACTTTTGTCTTTAACTTTCGCCTCGCAAGACGACCTTTTACTGTTACGATCGTATCATTCTTCATATAAACTTATTCTTACACTGGAAGGTATCTGATATTGAGTATTCTCAAACGAAATTGAAATCTATTACAACTACCTCCACGATTCAAATTCAAATTGGTGGCTGAACTTATGGTTTACGTTCCTTTATTTCTGTCGTCCTAGTGTAGCTATTATCACAACCATGACCATTGTTCACATCCCCACTGCAGTAATCCTTAAAGCTCGAGAAATCTTATGAGCCACTCCTGCTCCAATTTAATTAATCAATGATAACACATAGCTAAAGATCTTAGGGCTTTCTTCTTTCTATGATTCTGACAATCTTACTTCAATTAAGATATTCCTTACTCAAGGGAATTAATACTTGCTTTACCAATAATTTCAACTCATGAAAGTTTAGTACAAGTGACGTGTAGCATAAGCCGTCTCACATACCATCATATAATATTATCCATAGCACATCGCTTCTATACATGATCGAGTACGTGTACACTCCTATCGGGTACACAGTACGCCTGTAACACCCATACTAACTTTAACTAGTATATTAGCATGTGCGTTAAACTGATACTGGATACATTTAAAAATTTCAATAATAATAATAATACACCACAAAAGAATGAATACAAGTTTACTCGTTGTACAAATAATCCAATATTATTACAATACTTAAACAAATGTCCAATACGCTCCTGAGCTGGTACACGACGAGCAACTGTACTCCATCCAGTATCTCTATGAAGATCTCCATCACGAACCTCTGACTTACCTGTAAACCTGCATCAGAAGGAATGGGATGAGACATAATGTCTCAGTGAGCTCCAGCCCAACCTACTGTTGGCAACCACAGGGAACCTAGGGTCGCCATGCCTACCTTGGCAATCTTGGGGATTTCCTATGATCGCCAAGTCTTTTATCTGCCTATGACTATAAGTCCTCCTGTAACTATAACTTGAACTGCCTATAACCTTTGCTGTGACTATCTATAACCATAACTGTAATCTGCCTATAACTTTAACTTAGTGATCGAGGGGAAACCTAGGATCACTTTCTGATAACTGTCTATAACTATAACTATGAGTTTCCTGTGACTATAACTGTAACTGTAACTTTGACTATAACTATAACACATAAAACATATACACAGTTCGATAGCAGTTTTATGTTAGCTGTTAGCGTTGAACAAACAATTAATCTGAGTTCATTTTACGGAGGGCAGCCCGGGTGGAGCAACCCCGAGATACGTCTCCCTATAAACCGGTGAAATTCCTATCATATCAGGCTAACACCGGACTCCCTATAAAACGTGTGGACAACCCTCTCGGAGAAGTCCCATCCGGCGAATCCCGGAGTCTGATGAACACGCCCTGTAACTGTAAAACGTGCAAGCACGCCAATATCTTTAATCTTTAATTCTTTAACTTGAACGTATGAACATATAATCTGTTACTATAATCATATAACATTCCTGTAACTTATAATCTATAACCTATGATTCTTGGCTTATCGTTCTCATAAGCCACCTATAATTGTTGGAGAACCAACACTATAAACATATCTGTAACGATGATTTGCCGAAGCATTCCCATTGCCTATGTATTCCCAAGGAATACTTTTATAACTTTATTCACCTATTAGGCTCTCAATTATCTTGCCATATGCCTACCTATTCCTCATCCTAACAGCTTATGGGAATAAATTTACAAGACATAAGGGTAGATAATAACATGATTTATCAAGGAATTAGTACACGAAAGGATTTAAGGCACAAATTCTAAACCTTTAATTCAACTTGTAAAATGCACTAAACCTACTCAAACGGGTTATAAACCCTGTGGAGCTCACCTTAAACACTTTTGATAACTTTCCAAGGCAGCTTAATCTCAACAGCTCATAACTTTTGCCATCTTTAATCCTCCATAAGCGCTTTTTTCCAGAAACAACTTATGGCTTTCGAACGTTCCAGTTTCGATCTAAGTTTCAACCCAACTCCTACCAAGCATGTGTATTCAGTTCTGGTAGCATTTCGACCGTCTTAAATTCGCGTTTCGGCTTATTCTGCAAAATTTACGTCAAAACCCGTAAGCCACTTTTCAGCAGAATTTCCAAACTTTGAACGCGTTTTCCGGATTCGTTCCTAATCCGAATCACATGAAACTTATATCCAAATTGAAGGGAATTAACTGTAGAATCCAAAAATACAACAATTACCCAATTCTGAGCCATACAGCAACAGATACGAGTCCAACAGTGAAACCTGCCAAAACAGCTTATTTCAGCTTATGACTTCTGAACATCTCAGTTTCGATTCAAACTTAAATACAGCAACCCAAACATGTATAAGCACTACTAAAACCATGACTGAAACAGCTTAATTCGTAAATTAATTACCTTTGTTGATTTAATCCAAAACAACTTATTTCAGCTTATGCTTAAGCATCTCCGACTTAACTCTTGTCTTTAACCAAACTTAAGCACCCAATCTTCAGTTCTGAACTCTCTTGCTGCCTCAGGGTTCCAGCCACCTAAAGAATCCACAAAACCACCTCCTTTACATGTGCAAAGCCACCTTTAAGTTGAATTTTGCAAAACTCATGAAAAGGTTGAAGGAAGGAGGATGCTCGGCCAACACAAGGAAAAGGAAAGGATCAAGCTGGTTTAGTTCTTGGAAATTTCAAAGATTATGTTGGGTCATTTACATGTGGAATTGGATTTTGTTTTGGAGAAGGGAAATTAAAGGATGGGTGGTGGTGGTGATATGCCGAGAGAGAGAAAGGAGCATAGGAGGAGGGAGTGAAATTTTCAGCTGAAAAATGGATAAGGGAGAGTCACGTGAGAGAGAGAGAGAGAGTGAGGGACCAGTGGAAGAAAAGAAATGGAAAATGAATTTTCCCCTCTTTGCCTTATATAAATTATCATGTGGTCATATTTACCAATATGCCATTGATAGTTCTCAACTCAACCATGTTGTCCTACTCTGACGTATAACGATTAATTTATCTTCTCTCATTTGTTCTCAGTTAACCATCTTTAATTCTAATTAATATTACTCTCAGTATCAATTAGATTTTGGGATATTACACTCTACCCCCCTTAAAAGAAATTTCGTCCTCGAAATTTAGAATCCACTCATTATCATAAATGAATGAATCTCTCATACTACCTTCTCTACTAGCTAAATTTCCAGTTCGTCTTACTTATCGGAATCCCTTGGATCTCCAACTCTGTAAATCAAAACATGTGACAATCTCTCTCCAGCCGAAAGGTCTGATGCATGTTACATAACTCTCACCTGTTAAGACGTATGGTTATCTGAACCAACATATCCATATTATCTGACTATGATCCTCTATACGACATATTTCTTGTAAATCCAATGTAAAATTATCAAATCTTGGATTTCCTTTACTGAATTCTATCAGTTCTTCTTTAATTGACCATCCATATTACCCTGAAGATGTCGAGCCATTCTGTTTTTCCTCAATTATTTCAACTTTCCGAGGAATCTATTACATTACTTTTAGTTTAAAGAACTTTTGTCTTTAACTTTCGCCTCGCAAGACGACCTTTTACTGTTACATTCGTATCATTCTTCATATAAATTTATTCTTACACTGGAAGGTATCTGATATTGAGTATTCTCAAACGGAATTGAAATCTATTACAACTACCTCCACGATTTCAATTCAAAGTGGTGGCTGAACTTATGGTTTACATTCCTTTCTTTCTGTTGTCCTGGTGTAGCTATCATCACAATCATAAGCATTGTTCACATTCCCACCGTGGGAATCCTTAAGGCTCAAGAAATCTTATGAGACACTCCTGCTCCAATTTAATTAATCAACGATAACACGTAGTTAAAGGTCTTAGGGGCTTTCTTCTTTCTATGACTCTGACACTCTTGTATCAATCAAGATATCCTTTACTCATGGAATTAATTCTTTCTTTACTAACAATTTTAAACTTATGAAAGTTTAGTACAAGTGACGTGTGGCATAAACCGTCTCACCTATCATCATATAATACAGTCCATAGCACATAGTTCCCATAACGTAAATTATGGTTACATTCCGTTGGCGTTATAACTTACTTCGTCCAAGGACATCCTTTGTTTTCTAAAAGAAAACTCTATTCTGATCGCTATTCAAAATAGCACTCTTAAACTCTAAATCCTTTATTTCATAACTTAAACTCACGTAGCCTTTTACTGTAAACTATGAGAAATCCTCTGATCCGTGTAAAACATTTCCTTCCTTTAACTATTAATATTAGGTTCAAGAATTTCTGAACTCCTCTACTGAGATTTGTTCGGTAACAACAAACCTGTTCTGCTCAAGACTTTCCTGTTAAAACATTACCGTCTGCGTACCACGGTTACCGATACATGTCACACGACTATAACTATATTACATTACTGTCTAAGCAGTATATACTCTGCCTGATCAGTATACATAATACTAATCATAACCTGTTACATGCGACATGCTAGCATAACGTGGATACAATGCGGAATAACTACATGCCACGGCATAATTCCTCTTTGGTTAAACTCACTATTCAAGTTAACTTTAAGTTACTGAGCTAAACAGCTAGATCACCGTATGAAATGTGGCCTCCTTCGCGTGCTATAAACACATCCTTTAAAGTTATCAAACTGCTTCAATTCTCTTATCTCATGAGTTTCGGGGTCTGAAACATTCCTCGACTTATCTATTAAATTTCCCGTTAGAACTGATGATAAGTTCAAGTCATCACTACTTACAATTATTCTGTAACTTGAGAATTAATCTCTGAATACCTTTCCTATAATTCATCTGACAAGGACTTTACGACATCCTTTTTCTCTAAATTTCAACTTTAAATTTGTTCATTAACTCATCCTTTGATTACTTCTCCGCTGCGCAACTCTGATTTTAACAATTCGCTTTGGGATCACTATTACCATATAAAATCTCCTTGGCCAATCCTTTGATTTTATAACTTCGTAGTTACCATATATGACCATCTTACATTAAAATTTCTCTGGTGGTTTAATTCACCTGTTAAACTTACTGATTGCTCGACGCTTGACTTTGCGTTTCCTTTCGAACATAAACAAAATTCTTACTTTCACGAAATACACCGAAACCTGTAAACAGTCTTTAACAATGAATACGAGCCCAACGATGCTCCTATTAAAACAACTTAAGTTCATACATTATTTACTTGTAGTAACTTCTAGAAACATTCTATGACTTCCGGAAATTCTCGCCTTCCGTATACTTGATCGATTAATGAATCGAGTCTCATCCTATAATTATCCGTAGGGATTTCACATCCACAACCTTTTTCCAAGACACTTAGGTCCACATAACTCTAACATAACTCTTGGTCACTTCCCGGATTGCTCCGGGAATAATCCGTCTGGATAAAAACTCAACTTTTACCGGCTCTCCTGTAAATTCAAACACGTGATACACCTCTTCGAGTACCCGATTAATAAATCTGTAAGCTTCAATACTTAACATTTTCCATTGGATCCTTCCTATAACTTATTACTGTATTCACAATTCCATTCTAATCTTGTTATCTGAATAATAGTCCATATGTCTTCTCGACCGTTGCCCTCTTCATGGTTTCGAACAATCCAAAGGTATGTATTTTCTACCATCTTAACACATACCAACATAATGTGATCTTTGTCGGCTTACCCGAAAACGTGTGTGAGGAGCCCATCGAAAGAGAATATAGAACTCCTTAACTTCAACTATAACTTTAACTGTAACTTGTGTATAAGTGACGTTCTTCCTGCTTAATCCTTGAAACCGGTCTGCTATAATTCATCAACATAAGATTCAATCTTTAATCCATAAATAAGTCTCTTACCTATCGGCTATCAAAAACTCATCCGGTCAAAGTGCGCAAGTCCTTCCATCCTTACACACTTGATCCTTACTGAAAGTCCAGAGCTTCCAATCGTTAACTTGTCATTCCTTATTCCAAGTCGCTGGGTTTGGTATCACAATCCTTTGCATCTGCAGCCGGAATTAAAACTCTAATTTACCATTCACTTTAACTTTCCAAATTTCGGTTCCCATTAAGATTCCAAATCATTTCTTAGTGTATTCCATAATTCTTTACTCTACACATCTCCTCAAAGGAGGCATCGCTTAATGATGCGTCCAACTAGTCAAGGTACTTGACCTTACTCTTAAATACCTCTTATAATTCTGAGACCTTGCCATTAACTGGCTCAGTTACTTCACTGTTAGAAACCATCCTTCGGCATTAAATACCTCGCCAATTTCCGTCTTAAAAATCTGATGTCTGAACCTTCACCCTTCGTACACTTCTTTCCTCCTTGGTCACATTCAGCTCTCGGATATTTGTCCTAACTGCCATATACTAGACTGAGTTGATCAGGCTCAACTAAATGTGACCTTTAGAACAATATCCGGAACCCTATGATTCCACTACTTTTATTGAATCTTAAATGACCCATGGCACGGTCTGAATCGACCTGCTCTGATACCAATTGTAACACCCATACTAACTTTAACTAGTATATTAGCATGTGCGTTAAACTGATACTGGATACATTTAAAAATTTCAATAATAATAATAATACACCACAAAAGAATGAATACAAGTTTACTCGTTGTACAAATAATCCAATATTATTACAATACTTAAACAAATGTCCAATACGCTCCTGAGCTGGTACACGACGAGCAACTGTACTCCATCCAGTATCTCTATGAAGATCTCCATCACGAACCTCTGACTTACCTGTAAACCTGCATCAGAAGGAATGGGATGAGACATAATGTCTCAGTGAGCTCCAGCCCAACCTACTGTTGGCAACCACAGGGAACCTAGGGTCGCCATGCCTACCTTGGCAATCTTGGGGATTTCCTATGATCGCCAAGTCTTTTATCTGCCTATGACTATAAGTCCTCCTGTAACTATAACTTGAACTGCCTATAACCTTTGCTGTGACTATCTATAACCATAACTGTAATCTGCCTATAACTTTAACTTAGTGATCGAGGGGAAACCTAGGATCACTTTCTGATAACTGTCTATAACTATAACTATGAGTTTCCTGTGACTATAACTGTAACTGTAACTTTGACTATAACTATAACACATAAAACATATACACAGTTCGATAGCAGTTTTATGTTAGCTGTTAGCGTTGAACAAACAATTAATCTGAGTTCATTTTACGGAGGGCAGCCCGGGTGGAGCAACCCCGAGATACGTCTCCCTATAAACCGGTGAAATTCCTATCATATCAGGCTAACACCGGACTCCCTATAAAACGTGTGGACAACCCTCTCGGAGAAGTCCCATCCGGCGAATCCCGGAGTCTGATGAACACGCCCTGTAACTGTAAAACGTGCAAGCACGCCAATATCTTTAATCTTTAATTCTTTAACTTGAACGTATGAACATATAATCTGTTACTATAATCATATAACATTCCTGTAACTTATAATCTATAACCTATGATTCTTGGCTTATCGTTCTCATAAGCCACCTATAATTGTTGGAGAACCAACACTATAAACATATCTGTAACGATGATTTGCCGAAGCATTCCCATTGCCTATGTATTCCCAAGGAATACTTTTATAACTTTATTCACCTATTAGGCTCTCAATTATCTTGCCATATGCCTACCTATTCCTCATCCTAACAGCTTATGGGAATAAATTTACAAGACATAAGGGTAGATAATAACATGATTTATCAAGGAATTAGTACACGAAAGGATTTAAGGCACAAATTCTAAACCTTTAATTCAACTTGTAAAATGCACTAAACCTACTCAAACGGGTTATAAACCCTGTGGAGCTCACCTTAAACACTTTTGATAACTTTCCAAGGCAGCTTAATCTCAACAGCTCATAACTTTTGCCATCTTTAATCCTCCATAAGCGCTTTTTTCCAGAAACAACTTATGGCTTTCGAACGTTCCAGTTTCGATCTAAGTTTCAACCCAACTCCTACCAAGCATGTGTATTCAGTTCTGGTAGCATTTCGACCGTCTTAAATTCGCGTTTCGGCTTATTCTGCAAAATTTACGTCAAAACCCGTAAGCCACTTTTCAGCAGAATTTCCAAACTTTGAACGCGTTTTCCGGATTCGTTCCTAATCCGAATCACATGAAACTTATATCCAAATTGAAGGGAATTAACTGTAGAATCCAAAAATACAACAATTACCCAATTCTGAGCCATACAGCAACAGATACGAGTCCAACAGTGAAACCTGCCAAAACAGCTTATTTCAGCTTATGACTTCTGAACATCTCAGTTTCGATTCAAACTTAAATACAGCAACCCAAACATGTATAAGCACTACTAAAACCATGACTGAAACAGCTTAATTCGTAAATTAATTACCTTTGTTGATTTAATCCAAAACAACTTATTTCAGCTTATGCTTAAGCATCTCCGACTTAACTCTTGTCTTTAACCAAACTTAAGCACCCAATCTTCAGTTCTGAACTCTCTTGCTGCCTCAGGGTTCCAGCCACCTAAAGAATCCACAAAACCACCTCCTTTACATGTGCAAAGCCACCTTTAAGTTGAATTTTGCAAAACTCATGAAAAGGTTGAAGGAAGGAGGATGCTCGGCCAACACAAGGAAAAGGAAAGGATCAAGCTGGTTTAGTTCTTGGAAATTTCAAAGATTATGTTGGGTCATTTACATGTGGAATTGGATTTTGTTTTGGAGAAGGGAAATTAAAGGATGGGTGGTGGTGGTGATATGCCGAGAGAGAGAAAGGAGCATAGGAGGAGGGAGTGAAATTTTCAGCTGAAAAATGGATAAGGGAGAGTCACGTGAGAGAGAGAGAGAGAGTGAGGGACCAGTGGAAGAAAAGAAATGGAAAATGAATTTTCCCCTCTTTGCCTTATATAAATTATCATGTGGTCATATTTACCAATATGCCATTGATAGTTCTCAACTCAACCATGTTGTCCTACTCTGACGTATAACGATTAATTTATCTTCTCTCATTTGTTCTCAGTTAACCATCTTTAATTCTAATTAATATTACTCTCAGTATCAATTAGATTTTGGGATATTACAACGCCGCATCATCATTGTCCTACTATTGGGACATCATACTTAAATAAATAAAAAAAAATATACTTGAGACAAACCACGTCAACCAAGGTCACTCTCTTAACTCTTAATTCATCCTTGTATCCTTTAAACATTCACAATCCCATAACATAAGTTATGGTTACATTCCGTAGGCGTTATAACTTATTTTGTCCAAGGACATTCTCCGTTTCGAAAAGAAAACTCTATTCTGTTCGCTATTCCAAATAGCACTCTTAAACTCTAAATCCTTTAATTCATGACTTGAATTCATGTAGCCTTTTACTATAAACTATGAGTACTCTTCTGATCGGCGTAAAACATTTCCTTCCTTTAACTGTTAACATTAATCTCAAGAATTTCTGAACTCCTCTACCGAAATTTGTTCAATAACAACAAACCTGTTCTGCTTAAGACTTTCCTGTTAAAACATTACCGACTGCGTACCACGGTTACCGATACATGTCACACGACTATAAAATATATTACACTACTATTTAAGTAGCATAAACTCTGCCTGATCAGTATACATAATACTAATCATAACCTGTTACATGCCTGTTACATGCGACATGCTAGCATAACGCGGATACGATGCGGAATAACTGTATGTCACGGCATAATTCCTCTTTGGTTAAACTTACTGCTCAAATTAACTTTAAGTTACTAAGCTAAACAGCTAAATCACCGTATGAAATGTGGCCTCCTTCACGTGCTATAATTACATCCTTTAAAGTTATCAACCTGCTTCGATTCTCTATCTCATGAGTTTCGGGGTCTGATACATTCCTCGACTTATCTATTAAAATTCCCTGTTAGAACTGATGATAAGTTCAAGTCATCATTACTTACACATATTCTGTAACTTGAGATTTAATCTCTGAATACCTTTCCTGTAGTTCCTCTGACAAGGACTTCACAAACATCCTTTTCTCTAAACTTCAGCTTTGATTTGTCTATTAACTCCTAATTGGATTACTTCTCCGCTGCGCAACTCTGATTTAAACAATTTACCTTGGGATGGAAGTAACACACCACTAATACCATCTAAAATCTCTTTAGCCAATCTTTTAACTTTATAACTTTGTAGTTACCCCCCATGACCATCTTATCTTATAATTTCTCTTGTGGTTTAATCCACCTGTTCAGCTTACTGATTGCTCGACGCTTGACTTTGCGTTTTCTTTCGAACATAAACAAGATTTTTTACTTCCACGAAATACACCGAACCCTGTAGACAATCTTTAACAATGAATTCGAGCCCAATGATGCTCCTATTAAAACAACTTAAGTTCATACATTATTTACTTGTGGTAACTTCTAGAAACATTCTATGACTTCCGGAAATTCTCGTCTTTCATATGCTTAATCGATTAATGAATCGAGTCTCATCCTGTAATTATCCGTAGGGATTTCACATCCACAACCTTTTCCAAGACACTTAGGTCCACATAACTCTAACATAACTCTTGGTTACTTCTCGGATTGCTCCGGGAATAATCCATCTGAATAGAACTCAACTTTTACCAGCTCTCCTGTAAATTCAAACATGTGATACACCTCTTCGAATACCCGATTAATAAATCTGTAAGCTTCAATACTTAACATTTTCCATTGGGTCCTTCCTATAACTTATTACTGTAATCACAATTCCATTCTAATCCTGTTATCTGAATAATAGTCCATCTGACTTCTCGACCGTTGCCCTCTTCATGGTTTCGAACAATCCAAAGTATGTATTTTCTACCATCTTAACACATACCAACATAGTGTGATCTTTGTCGGCTTACCCGAATACGTATGCAAGGAGCCCATCGAAGGAGAATATAGAACTCCTTAACTTCAACCATACTTTAACTGTAACTTATATATAAGTGACGTTCTTCCTGTTGCCAAAGCCTCAAAATAGTTCTTAGCTAATTCCTGTTTAATCCTCGAAAGCGGTCTGCTATAATCTGACAACATAAAATTCAACCTTTACTTCATACCCTTACCGGGGTTTCCTTCACTTGTTGCTAAACTCGCGTTCCTCATACCAAGTATCTTGATGACCCACAATAAAGGAAGGTGACCTATTCCATCTGTTCATTAATTCGCTTAATCCATAAATGAGTCTCTTACCTATCAGATATTTAAATCTCGTCCGTTTAAAGTGTGCAAGTCCTTCCACCTTATACACTATATCCTCACTGGAAGTCCAGAGTTTTCAATAATTAACTGTCCATTCCTTATTCCAAGTCGCTGGGTTTGGTAACACAATCCATTGCATCTGCAGCCGGAATTAAAACTCTAATCAACCCTTAACTTTAACTTTCCAAATTACGGTTCCCGTTAGGATTCCAAATCATTCTTCGGAGTATTCTATAATCCTTTAATCTACACATCTCCTAGGAGAAAGCATCGCTCAAGGATGCGTCCAACTAGCCAAGGTACTTGACCTTACTCTTAAATACCTCTTATAATCCTGAAACTATGCCATTAACAGGCTCAGTCCCTTCACTGTTAGAGAATCATCCTTTGACATTAAATACCTCGCCAATTTCCGTCTTAAAAATCTGACGTCTGAGCCTTCACCCTTCGTACACTTCTTTCCTCCTTGGTCACATTCAGCTCTCGGACATTTATCCTAACTGTCATATACTAGACTGAGTTGATCAGGCTCAACTAGACATGACATTTAGAACAACATCTGGAACCCAATGATTCCACTACTTTTATTGAATCTTAAATGACCCATAGCACGGTCTGAATCGACCTGCTCTGATACCAATTGTAACACCCATACTAACATTAACTAGTATATTAGCATGTGCGTTAAACTGATACTGGATACATATAAAAATTTCAATAATAATAATATTACATCACAAAAGATTGAATACAAGTTTACTCGTCTGTACAAAAATCCAATACTTTATACATTACTCATGCTATATCCATCAAGCTCCTGAGCTGGTACACAACGAGCAACTGTAATCCATCCAGCATCTCTATGAAGATCTTCATCACGAACCTCTGACTTACCTGTAAACCTGCACCAGAAGGAATGGGATGAGACATAATGTCTCAGTGAGCTCTACCCAACCAACTGTTTGGCAACCACAGGGAACCTAGGGTCGCCATGCCTACCTTGGCAATCTCGGGGATTTTCTAGGATCGCCAAGTCTTTATCTGCCTATGACTATAAGTCCTCCTGTAACTATAACTTACACTGCCTATAACCTTTACTGTAACTGTCTATGTCCATATCTGTAATCTGCCTATAACTTTAACATAGTGATCGAGGGGAAAACCTAGGATCACTTTCTAATAACTGTCTATAACTATAACTGTAAGTTTCCTGTGACTATAACTGTAACTGTAACTTTGACTATAACTATAAATCATAAAACATATCAACAGTTCGATAGCAGTTTTATGTTAGCTGTTAGCGTTGAACAAGCAATTATCTGAGTTCATTTTTACGGAGGGCACCCCGGGTGGAGCAACCCCGAGATACGTCTCCCTATAACCGGTGAAATTCCTATCATATCAGGCTAACACCGGACTCCCTATAAAACGTGTGGACAACCCTCTCGGAGAAGTCCCATCCGGCGAAACCCGGAGTCTGATGAACACGCCACTGTAAAACGTGCAAGCACGCCACTATAAAACGTGTAAACACGCCATTATCTTTAATCTTTAATTCTTTAACTATAACGTATGAGCATATAATCAGTCACTTTAATTCTATAATCATCCTGTAATCTATAACCTGTAATCTATAATCTTGGCTTATCGTTTTCATAAGCCTCCTATAATTGTTGGAGATCCAACTCCAATAACTTGTCTATAACTATGATTGATAAATCATACATACTCTCATGTTCTTAAGTTGCACAAAGTTATGGGAATGTAGGGACTTCACTTACAAATGAATAATCCCAAAACCAATCCCTAAACATATCTATATAACTTAGGAGTACAAGTATACATCTCCTAATGCCATGCCTATCCCTTATCCTTCCCTATTTCCAAACCAAAGCTCACGAAAAATAATGCTGAGGGAGGTCAAAATCGTAGCACGATGGGCAAATATCGGAGCACGATTTTATGCGAAAGTTTCATGAAAATCAGGACATAAAATCGTAGCACGATGCCCATAAATCGGAGCACGATTTTGGCTTCAGCAGCACTCATAATTTCACTTCCTAGGCTAACCCAAACATCAAACAACTTAGGGGAAAGGATTTCTATGACATATGAACAAATTATCACATACCAACTCATGGATTTACAAACCAACAAGGGATTAAGGCATGAAATCTATCAAATAGCTCTTAACAACATAACTTTCAAGCTTAAACAAAGTGGGTTTCTAAACCTTATAAGAGCTCACCTCAAAACAAAGGATTGCTTGCTAAACTTTAGATTCCAAACCCTAGCTTCAAATCCAAAGCCTCTACTCAAAACCACTTCTATTCTTGGCTTTTCCTTGCTCCAAGTTTCACCAACAAAAGCTTGCTTATCTTACAAAGATCTTGGGAGAAATTTGCTAGCTCAAAGGATGATGATTGATGATGGTAGTGAAGTGAGAAGGAAGGGGCGAAAAAGAGAGGAAAGGAAAGGGAAAATTCTGATTTTTGATGCCAAAGAAAATGAGTAGAAACTTGGTAAATATTCATATTTATCCAAATATCAACTTCTCCAAAATTACAACTATGCCATTGCCACTTATTTCATAATTGCCATTCCTTTCGTTTAGTTCCTGTAACACTGTTAAAGTCACGTTTAAGCGGGATATTACAATGACCATTATGCACATAAAATTAAGGAAATCATGAGTTTTAATAAGGACGATTATGTAATTTTGTTGGACTTCAATTTTGATATATTGTTAGTAGATAGTATAGATATAAAAATTTGAGAGTTTTTTTTAGGATTTGTTTTATTTTATTTTATATATAAAGATGTGTGAGTTTTTTTTTATTCTATAGAGAAAATGAGGAAATCGATAGGTCGAAATAAGTTAATAATGTGAGTAAAGTCAATGGTGAATAAACAAACCAAATAATTTATAATTTATTATATATATATATATATATATATATATATATATATATATATATATTTGTTAACTTGAATCAACAAAAAACATGAAGATCCAAGTTAGCAAGTGTGCACTTTCTTATTTCGACAAAAATATCATTCATCTTTATTATTTAAAATCAATAACTTTTGGGGTTAATTTAGTAATTTTCACTATAAAATATTTGCTAACTTAGACCATTTTGTTATGTACATACTTATATCACAATTACAAACATTAAACAACCCAAAAAAAAGACAAAACGGTTTTGACAACCTTAAAAAAAACGGTTTTGACAAAAAAATGGTTACAATTTTTTAAAATTTACATAATTACTCTTCGTTTAATAATGGTTTATAACAGTAGTAGATAATTATTTTTGTCCAAATGAAAAGGTACACACTTGCTAACTTGAACCTTCATTTTTTTTGTTAGTTTAAGCTAGCAAACTCTTGTGCGCACGCGCGTGCAATAAATTATGTGTCGTAGAATTATCAATATGTTATGAAACTCTTTGAATAAGAACAATAATAGAGAAAAGTTAAGAATGAAACAAAAAGATAGAAGATTGTATTTATTCTCTTGAGTGCACATTTGTAACAATATGGGTGAGCTATCTTCTATACTATATATAAAGACTAGTGAATTAATATCATTTGCTAAAATATTCTTATTAATTGGATTAGTGAAGTAGTTAAGTTGGATGAAATTCAATAAATAAGGGTATAATAATGAAAAATAAATGTTGCATTGATATTCTAAAGCGACAATTATTTTGAGACATAGAAAAAAATGCTAAAGAGATAATTATTTTGAGACGGATGAAATATTTGGTGTTGAATAAGGATATTTTTAATCATCAAAAAACTTGGTCACCATGAAAGAAAACTTAGTCATGAAGTAAACTTAATCATTAAGTAAACTTAGCCAAAAAAAATAGAGATTACTGTGTCTTTAAGAAAAGAAAAGTAAACTTAATCATGAAGAAAAAAAAGTTACTTAACCAAGGAAACTTAACCACCAAGGAAACTTGTGAATTTTAATTTGATGTCATTATTCTTTGAGTTTAATTAGAATACTCCGACGGATTAAAGAAACTTTACACGATCAACCAATTAAAATAATTCTTTAAGACACATCAGCTTAAATGTTAAAAAGGGAAAAATCAAGTAAAATCTATACTAATAAATGCCATAACCAAGGGGACACCAATTAAAATCATTTCTTGATGAGTTTTATGTGTTGCAATTAGGGGTGGGAATAGGCTAGGCCGAGCTAGGTTTTGCAAGGCCTAAGCCTGGCCTGCCAAATTTTTTAAGGCCTAAGTCTGGCCTGCGGCCTGTCATAAACTTACTTTTGAGGCATGAGTCTGGTCTTCTGAAAGCCTGATAAGGCCTGCTCGCCTGTTTAAAAGCCTATATCATATGAACATTTTTAAGTAAGCAATGTGATCTAAGTTTAAATAGACTAGCGAACTAATAGATCAATTAGATTAAACTCTCTTTTAGTAATCAACATGAGTTTTTAGGGAATTTAACTATATATTGTATCATATTTCAATTCTAGTTTATAATAATACATTTGTATATGCGAAAAATTAATGTATACTAATAAGCTTAAATTACTAACGAATTTATATTTTAAGTCAAAGTACACAATATATTATAATAATAAATAATATTATTCATATTTACTTAAATAGGTCGGCCTAATAGGCTTAAGAGACTTTTTAAATGGCTTGTGGCCTGACATTTTAAACTAAATAAGCTTCTAAAAAAGTCTAAGTCTTCTCTATTTAAGAAAAAAGTCTGGCCTGACTTGGCCTGTCGTAGGCTAGGTCGTAGGCCCCTGTAGGCCGGCTTGGTCTATTCCCATCCCTAGTTGCAATTGAATTTTGTTCAAATTGCACTTATGAGAATTACAAGGCTTGATGAATTTTATGTGTTGCAACTGAATCTTGTTAAAGCTGCTGCACTGGTTAGAATAGAAGTGGACTAGAACATTGATGATTGGGACAAGAAAGAGACCAGAGAAACCAAGCAAAACTATAACGACAGAATCAATTTTGTTTAATTAGAAAAATTGATCATGGAAATTGAAAGAAAATCGAAAATCATAGAAACTATTGCCATTTTGTGATGAATTTTTTACACGAAAATCGATGACGAAGGATGATTTGTGCTTTGATGGGAACTACAGAGAGAGGTAGGAGAAGGTTAGGGAAAGCTAGACAATGTTGTAGTAGTTTATTATCAAAACAAGGTTTTTTTTTCCTGACTAATAATCAAAACAAGCTTTGTTACCCTGTTGATTCGATTTATTGGGACAAGGGTTTTAAATTAATAAGGAATGTGGGTTATACCATTTATTAGTCCAAATTTTATTTCATTTTTCTAACAATTAGCTGATGTGTGTTTAAAGATTGATTTTAATTGGATCATTGTGTAAATTTTTTTTACTCAGTCAGAGTATTCTAATTAAACTCTTATTCTTTTACACAAAAAGAAATACATATATCTTTTAAATCCATAATATATCAATAAATGAAAGATTTTCAAACAATTTCAAAATCAAAGACATATCTTTAATGATAATATTTATTGATATTTTTTTTAATAATATTTATTTATTGATAATTTACATTGACATTTATGATATAATGTAATATTTGTCATTAATATATATGAATAAATCAAATAAATAATACTTAATGAAAATACCAAAATGGCTTCATAATACTTAAAAAAATGGCTTCATAAAATTAGCGGAAATGACATATTTGAAATATTTTCCTTCAAAAAAAATATATTTGAAATATTTTCTCAGTAATAACTTACATTAATAATATAACGTAATAAATGACATTTTTTTTTGAAGGAACGTAATAAATGACATTAACTTTCATATCAATGACTTAAATAATATTTAATTATATTATCAAAATTGATCTTCGTATTATTGTTGTTACAATTATAGGTAGATATGTAATTTCTTTATCAAATACTAAAGAAAAGACTTTCACTCTTTTTATTGCGTTGATGTTTGAAAATTTTGAACGATGTTTTTTTTATGAAATTTTGATTATGATTAAAACTATAAATATAAATGTTTGTTGCTTTCAAGTTATAACAAAACAAACTAACCATGATTATCTATTTCAATGACACCAACAATATAACAAAAAAAAAATAATCTAAATTTTTTTTAATGACACCAACAACAATCTTTATTATAGAAAAAATTGTTTAAGTGTATAATTGGGATAATGAAAAAGTAAGTATAAATATAGTCATCTAGTTTGTTACACTTTTTAAATGATAAAGAGAAAAAAAATTGGACATATATTATATACTCATATCGTGTTTGTTACACTTTTATTTTAATATTTGAATTTAAAATTATCTATTTGTTACATGCGCTATTTGTATAGAAAGTTGAGGGTAATTTTGAAAAAAGAAAAAGACAGACATTTTAAAAGAGACAAATCATGTTAATTTCTTTATATATAGTACTAGTAAAAGACTCGTGCTTTCGCACTAGTCAAGTAACATTGCGATAATTATATAAAAAATAATTATATTGTTAATATTGTAAAATGTTTATAGATATTAAATGAAAATTATGAGTAATAATGTAATATTTCTATGAAAGTTATGAGTAATAATATAGTATTTCTATTAAATAACTTTTTTATTTTATATGCAAAACACTGTTCAATGTTTACACCACACCCATTGCAGATTTTATGTACTTATATCTAAATAAACAAATTTTTATATACATCTATGAGAAAGTCGATATGATAAAATTTTGGAAACACATGACTATTTTCAAAATATCAACATTAATGTAGTGTGTCTGTTAAATAAATTTTTATTTTATATTTAAAACACTGTTAAATATTTAAATCGCACTCGTTGAGGAATTTATATGCTTATATATGCAAAAGAAAATTTGTATGTATCGATATGTGATAGTCGATATGATAAAATTTTGAAAACTCGTGACTATTTTCAAAATATCAACATTAATGTAGTGTGTCTATTAAATATATTTTTACGTTATATTTAAAACACCGTTAAATATTTAAACCGCACTCGTTCAAGATTTTATATGCTTATATATGCAGGGTCTGTTTGGCAAAAATATCGGATAGCTGATAAGCTAGCTGATAGCTTATAGCTTATGACTGATGACTGATGACTGATGACTGATAGTTGATAGTTTATAGCTGATGACTTATGGCTGATAAGTTAATTGAAGTGTTTGATAAAATTAGCGGTTCAACTAGCTGATAGATGTAAAATGACACAAAATGACATTTTTATATCATTCAATTTTTTATGAAAACAAGAACAACATACATTAATAATAATTTTATTTAGTTCAAAATAACAAAAGCCATCAAATCTAAACACAACTGAAGGTATATTGATTTGCATGTAAAAAAAAATATATTGATTTGTAAAAAAAAAAAACTAAAAAACTGAAGGTATGTCATGTCGTATAAAGAATAAAGCAACGAAAGGAAGTGATTTTTTTTTTGTTTTGAAAAAGAAGTGGATATTTATTAGCACAAAAGATATTAGTATTTATGATGCAATTATATAAATAAATTGTAAAGGGTAAAAAAGGATTTTAAATAAAATAATAAGGGTAAAAGAGGAAGAAAAAACAATAAGCAATAAGCTATAAGCTCAAACGCTACTTGAAATAGCGTCTGAAAAATAAGCTATAAGCTCCTGAAATAAACTATAAGCTCCTGACGAAAAGACTGTTACCAAACAGGTCTTTTTTTGCCAGACAAGCTTATAAGCTATAAGCTATAAGACATAAGCTTGTTTTTGTGCCTTACCAAACAGACCCGCAGAAGAAAATTTTTTGGTACCGATATGTGATAGTCGATATGATAAAATTTTGAAAACTCGTGACTATTTTCAAAATATCAACATTAATGTAGTGTTTCTATTGATTAAATTTTATTTTATATGCAAAACACAGTTCAATGTTTGCACCGCTCCCGTTGCAGATTTTAAGTGTTTATATCTGCAGAAACAAATTTTTATATACATATATGAGAAAGTCGATATGATAAAATTTTGAAAACTCATGACTATTTTTGAAATATCAACATTAATATTGTGTGTCTATTAAATAAATTTTATTTTATATGCAAAACACTGTTCAACGTTTGCACCGCTCCCGTTGCAGATTTTAAATGTTTATATTTGCAAAAACAAATTTTTTTATAGATATATGAGAAAGTCAATGTGATAAAATTTTGAAAACTCATAACTATTTTAAAAAAATCAACATTAATGTAGTGTGCCTATTAAATATATTTTTATGTTATATCTAAAGCACCATTAAATATTTAAACTGCACTCGTTCAAGATTGTATATGCTTATATATGCAAAAGAAAAAAAATTGTACCGATATGTGATAGTCGATATGATAAAATTTTGAAAACTCGTGACTATTTTCAAAATACTGACATTAAAGAGATCATGAGTTTTAATAAGGACGGTTATGAAATTTTGTTGTACTTTGATTTTTATATATTGTTAGTAGATATGAACATTATCCGTAATTAATTTTTTAAAAAACAAATAAACTAGTTCCATAGTTATCAGTGGAAATTGTTTACACTTGTGATGAACATTCTCCGTGATTAATTTTTCAAAAAACAAATAAATTAAATTTTGCAAAATGACCATATGCATATAAAATTAAGAAGATCATGAGTTTTAATAAGGACGATTATGAAATTTTGTTTTACTTCGATTTTTATATATTGTTAGTAGATTAGTAGATGTTAGTAGATATGATCATTATCCGTAATTAATTTTTAAAAAAACAAATAAATTAGTTTCATAGTTATCCGTGGAAATTGGTTACACTTGTGATAAACATTATTTATAATTACGAGTGTAACACCCATACTAATTTAATCTAGAATATTAGCATGTGCATTAAACTGATACTGGATACATTTAAAATTTTCAATAATAATATTACATCACATCTGAATGAATACAAGTTTACTCGTTTGTACAAATAATCAAATACCATTACAATACTTATACAAAAGTCCAATAAGCTCCTGAGCTGGTACACGACGAGCAACTGTACTGCATCCAGTATCTCTCTGAAGAACTCCATCACGAACCTCTGGCTTACCTGTAAACCTGCACCAGAAGGAGTGGGATGAGACATAATGTCTCAGTGAGCTCCACCCAACCAACTGTTGGCAACCTAGGGTCGCCATGCCTACCTTGGCAATCTTGGGGATTTCCTATGATCGCCAAGTCTTATCTTTATCCACAAAGGATATAAATCTGCCTATGACTATGAGTCTGCCTGTAACTATAACTGTAAACTGTCTATAACTATAACTATAAAACTACCTGTAACTATAATTCTGTCTGTAACTATAACTGTAACTATAAAACATATTTCATATAAACATATATTATGTTAGATGTTAGCGTTGAACAAACAATATTATCTGAGTTCATTTTACGGAGGGCATCCGGGTGGAGTAACCCCGAAGTACATCTCCCTATGACCCAGTGAAATTCCTATCATATCAGGCTAACACCGGACTCCTCTTTTAATTTGCATGTGGACAACCCTCTCGGTGAAGTCTCATCCGGCGTATCCCGGAGTCTGCTGAACATGCCTATGACTGTGATATACGTGTGACAACCCTCTCGAAGAAGTCCCATCCGGCGAATCCCGGAGTCTGCTGAACACGCCTTTAACTTTAACATATAATTCTTTAATTTTACATATGCATTAATCATATAATAACAACCAAGTACCACTTAACCTATAACTTAAGATTCTTGGTTTATCGTTCTCATAAGCCACCTATTAATTGTTGGAGAACCAGCACTATAAGCTTATTTGAAACATTGATTGTGGAAACATTCCTATTACTCTTGTATTCTAAACCGAATACTTCTCTAATCTTGTTTACTTAATGTAGGTTCTTGACTTATCAAGTCGTATGCCTTCCTTAAGAGTTTATCAACCCACATGTATTGGATTTATCCATCTAATTCTTACCTGTACCCTTTGTACCCCTAATGCTTTGCCTAGTCCTTGTTTACTTATACTCACATTTGTTGGAAACCTTTAGGATATGTTAAAATAGTGTTCCTTGAGAAAAATAGGGTTTTCAATGCTGTACATGGCACTCGGACAGTTGGTACATTTATAAAAGAGTAAAAAAAAACAAATGCTGTAAACTTCGCAGAGCAAAGTCTAGGCGAAGTGGTTCAGACTCAACTTCGCAGAGCAAAGTCCAACTTCGCAGAGCCACCATGACAGGACAGAAAAGGTTCAAAAACGTGATTTTTCAACCATTTTAACTTATCTAAGCATACCCAAGCTTCCCAACAGCATGAGGAATGATTTCTAATGCAAAATGATTGATTAAAACATGAATTAACAAGGAATTGGCAAGCAAAAGGATTAGGGCACAAAATCTCTAAACTTTACTTAAATCATAAATCACACCCAACTCACTCAAAGTGGGTTTTAAAACCCTAAGGAGCTCACCTGAATCATGGGTTTTCTTCCTTGCCAAGTTTTTCCTTCAATTCCTAGCTTGATTCTTCTCAAAACCCTAGCTTTTTCCCCTTTTTCCTTTCTTTCTTCCTTGCTCCTTTTTCTTCCAAATTGACCCAAGAGTCACAAAAGTGTGCTTGCATGCTGATTTGGGGCAGGATTAGAGGTTGGAGATAGATGATTGAAGAGAAGAGAGAGTGGCGTGGGAGTAGAGAGAGAAGGAGAGGGAATTGTGATTTCTAGAGAGAGAAAATCATGAGAAAATGAGGGAAAATGGGTTTTTACCCTTTATATAAAAATCTTCATGTGACAATTACCAAATTGTCCTTCCTCGAAATATCTCTGATACATCGTCTCAATACTGATAAATATTCAAGTATTAAGCGGGATGTTACACTCTACCCCCCTTAAAGAAATTTCGTCCTCGAAATTTAGAAAATCCTTCTGAGATCCTGAAAAGGTATATCCTTTCTACCCCTTTCTCTACTTTGCAAATCTCCAATTCCTTTTTGCTTATTGGGATTCCATGGCAACTCTAGGGTTTGACATGTAAATTAATAACGCACCTCGATTAAACCATACTGGTTAAAACTTGTTCTTTAGCCATGATTTCCATCTCTGTAAGTTTAAACATATGACAATCTCTTTCCAGCCGAAAGGTCTGATGCATGTTACATAACTCTCACCTGTTAGGACGTATGGTTATCTGAACCAACATATCCATCTTATCTGACTATATTCTCTGTCCGACATATTTCTTGCAAATCCAATTTAAAATTATTAAGTCTTGGATTTCCCTTACTGAATTCTATCAGTTCTTCTTTCATTGGCCGCTCAATCTTATCCTGAAGATGTCGGGTCGATCTGATTTTCCTCAATTATTTCAACTTTCCGGGGAATCTATTACATTACTTTTAATTCGAAAGAATTCTTGTCTTTGACTTTCGCCTCATATGACGACATTTTACCGTTACAATCGTAACATTCTTTATATAGATTTAGTCTTGCACTGAAAAGCATCTGATATTGAGAATTCTCAAACGGAAGTAAGGTCTATTGCAATTACCTCCACGATTCAACTACAAGGAGGTGGTTGTACTCATGGTACATGTTCCTTTCTTTCTGAAATCCTGGTGTAACTATTATCACAACCATGAGCATTGCTCACATTCCCACTGCAGGAATCCTTAAGGGCTCGAGAAATTATATGAGCCACTCGTGCTTCGATTTAATTAATCAACGATAACGCGTAGCTAAGGTCTTAGGAGCTTTATTCCTTCTAGGACTCTGACAATCTTGCATCATTCAAGATATTCCTTACTCATGGGATTAATATTTTCTTTACCAATAAATTCAAACTTCTGAAAGTTTAGTATAAGTGACGTGTGGCATAAACCGTCTCACATATCATCATATAATACTGTCCATAGCATATAACTTCCATACATGATCGAGTACGTGTACACTACTATCGGGTACACAGTACGCTACATCATCATTGTCCCACTAATGGGACATCATACTTAGTCAAAATATACTTGAGACAATGCCACGCCAACTAAGGTCACTCTTCTTGCTCTTAACTCATGCTTGTATTCTTTGAGTATCCACAATCCCATAACGTAAATTATGGTTACATTCCATTGGCGTTATAAATTTATTTCGTTCAAGGACATTCTCTATTTTCGAAAAGAAAACTCTATTCTGATCGCTATCAAAATAGCACTCTTAAACTCTTAATCCTTTATTTCATAACTTGAATTCACGTAGCCCTTTACTGTAAACTATGAGTAATCTTCTGATCTGTGTAAAACATTTCCTTCCTTTAACTGTGAACATTAAGTTCAAGAATTTCTGAATTCCTCAACTAAGATTTGTTCGGTAACAACAAACCTGTTCTGCTTAAGACTTTCCTGTTAAAACATTTCTGACTGCGTACCACGGTTACTGATATATGTCTCATGACTATAAATATGTTACACTACTGTCTAAGTAGTATAAACTCTGCCTGATCAGTATACATGATACTAATCATAACCTGTTACATGCGACATGCTAGCATAACGTGGGTACGATGTGGAATAACCTCATAACTAATTCTCTTTGGTTAAACTTACTATTCAAGTCAACTTGAAGTTACTGAGCTAAAATAGCTAGATTACCGTATTAGATGTAGCTTCCTTCGCTATGTACTTATTGTGCTAGAAACACATCCTTTAAATTTCTCAAACTGCTTCGATTCTCTTTTCTCATGAGTTTCGAGGTCTGAAGCATTCCTCGACTTATCTCTTAAAATTTCCTGTTAGAACTGATGATAAGTTCAAGTCATCACTACTTACAAATATTCTGTAGCTTGAGAATTAATCACTGAATACCTTTCCTGTAGTTCATCTGGCAAGGACTTCACAAACATCCTTTTTCTCTGAACTTCAGCCTTGAATTGTTCGTTAACTCATCCTTGGATTACTTCTCCACTGCGCAACTCTGATTTAAACAATTCACCTTAGGATAGAAGTAATACACCACTATTACCAAATTAGATCTCCTCGTTAAACTCATTCCTTAATGGCTTAAACCACCTGCTTAACTTATTGATTGATCGTCATCTGACTTTGTGTTTCCTTTCGGACATAAACAATATACTTACTTTCACGAAAATACGCCGAAACCTGTAAACGGTCTTTAGTAATAATTACGAACCCAACAATGCTCTTGTCAAAACAACTTGTACACTAGTTCTAGTGTCATACCCCATTTTTTGACTTATATTTTTTATGTGTTTTATTTGTTATTATCTCATTATTTATTTTTACCTTTTATTATTTCATTCTTGTTATAGTATTTTATTTGCATTTTATCATCATTATTATTAGCATTTCCATTATCCTTAATATTATTAATATTATTGTTATTTTTCATTAATAATATCATTATTATCTATTATTATTAAGGTTTTACTAATTAATAATATTAAGTTTTTCATCCTTTTTATTATTATTACCCTTTTCATTCTCATTGCATTTCCTTTTATTTACATTTTTATCATTATCATTATTATTATTATTATTATTATTATTCATTTTCCACCCTTTTATTTTTAATACAAAAAAATCAAAAAAAAGGGGAGTTCGCAGTGCGAAATCACCTTCGCACTGCGACCTCTGCGAATTTTTCTGCAGAATTTTATATATTGAGTTATCCTTTTTGCTTTCAATTACAATTGTTATTATTAGCATTATTACTATTATTATTGCTATTTTGTGACTGATTTGGTGCAGCAAGGCAAGAATTAATGTGTGACATTAAAGGTAAAAGGAAAGAAGGATTTTCTTCCAACCTATCATGTGATCAAACAAATTGGTTGCCCTTGGTCAGCTCTTGTCCCTCCAAATTGACCAATCACCTAACCTGAGCTTGCCAGCCAGCTGCTTGATCCCTTTCCTTCCCTTTTTCTCTGCCAAAACCAGCCAAACACAAGTGGTTTTTACTTGCAAAAAGCTGTTTGTGCTGCCCTGTTTTGGGCTGGATTTCTCCTCCCACACACCAGCCCACATGCTCATTTTGCTTCCCCCAATCTCCCTGTACATGGCAGTACACGTTTTCATTGCTTGACCTTCCAAGATTGCAAGGATTGATCCCAAGAATCACCCCTTTTTGCAGCTGTCCTGTTTTACAGTTTTTCTCATCATTACCTTCTAGAATTAATGGCATTTGTGGCTGAGATCAGTCAAGACCTTGCCCCTTGGCACCAGGCAAAGCAAGCTCTATCCATTAGCATTAAATGCAAAGTGTTCTAGCCTGAATTTAGCCCAAATCAGCTAGAGTTCTAGGATTTTGTTCATCATTGCAAAGATTGCATTTTTTGCCTATAAAAGGAATGGCAAGGCATAAGGATTAAGAACCAGTTGCAATACCATCAAGACATTGAAAAACCAGAGTCACACACACAGCCAATACACACGAAATCCACACAAAACACCACCACATTGCAACACCAAATCAGTCCATCACAAACCAACTAAGAACATTGTTCATAACCTCTCACCAAGCAAGCAAACCACTTCCAATCTATTGCTCAAGCACAGCTAGGAGTTCTGTAAGTCTCCTATAATCTTTCTTTTTCATTGTGTTTGCTGCTTTCATCACTTGCTTTGTTCAAATTTGTTTTGTGCACAAAAACCCCTTTTGAAACTCAAAAGGGACCTCAAAGGGGCCAAGCTTTGAAACTGAGTTTTTACACCCCATTTTCTTCCATTTTGCCAAGCTTTTTAACCCCCTTTAGGTTCTGAAGCTTGCTTAGAAGCAGTTTCTGAACTTCTGTTCAGAAACAGCTTCTGAGTTTGAAATTCGCATACTTCGCAGAGCAAAGTATTGCTCGCACTGCGAACACACCAGAACCTGACTTCGCAGAGCCAAGTTCTGGTTGCTCTGCGAAGTATGTGAAACTCAGAACATGAATCAGGCATTTAAATGTCAAATTTTTGGGGTTCCAGCCCTTGATTCAGAACCTAAAGAGGGTTAAAACCATTTTGGTCCAAACCCAATTCATAATCATGCACAACTTTGAAGATTTCACAAGTTCGTGCGATAAATTTTGAGTAACTTGTGAAACAAGTTATGTTCTTTAATATTTTCAAAACCAAGTTTGAGCAACAAGCTAAGTTCGTCCATTTTCAAAACAAACTTGAACAACAATGTTGTTCATGATTTTCAATCCAAACGCGAATTTTAGCCAAGCTTGCTCACTCTTTTAAAACCCAGCTCAAATTGAGCCGAACTTGTGAACTTTCTAATTTTGTGCATGTCTTATGAATTTGTTTATCATTCAAACTTGAACTATACTCGTTCTTGAGTTCCAATAACTTAAGCAACAAGTAATGTTCATGATTTTTTAAACTCGAACAACAAATTTGTTCGTGTTTTCTTTTCTTTTCTTTAAGTTTCCTTTTAAAAAATGTTTTGTTCCCTTTGAGATTCCTTAGAGTCCCGACAAAACCAAACTTGAATGAAACGGGAATGGCTTGACGTATGTCTCCCCAAACCTCGGTTGCACGAATGCGTGACGTATGTCTCGTCGCTCGGGCAACCGTCATTCCACCCTTGACGCGTCTAGCACGCTCAACCTTCCCTTGGCCCCCTTGTGGCCATTTTTACCCTTTTCTTGGCCCTCGTGGTCAACCCGAACCTTTCGCGCCTTTGCGCGTTTATTTTAAACATTTTTACGCCTTGCGCGAATTTATCGCCTCCGCGCGTTTGTCTTTTATTTTCAAGCTTTTTACGCCCCTGTGCGTTTGTCTTTTTATTTTATTTTTCAAAACATTCACGCCTTGCGCGAGTTTATCGCCTTAGCGTCCACCTTTCACCATGTTAAAACTTTGTACGTCTTCGTACGTTTTAAAACCTTTGTTCAAGTCCGAGTGCAAAATCCTTTTTATCAAATCATTTACTTTTTATGCATTGTCGTCAATGGCCAGTTCGGCAACAACCCGAACAGTTGACATTTACTTTCATTACTTTCTCTTTTTCAAACTTTTTTCGCTCGGACGCGATCAAATCTTTTTTTAACTAAAACGAACCAACATACAAACTTTTTCTACCAAAGAACTACGTACGCTTTGAATTCTCCGACTACCGGGAGATACGTAGGAGCAAGATCGACATCTTGTCAAGCCCATTAATAAAAAACCTGTTTTTCCCTTTCGTTCGTTTTTATCTCTTTTCTTCGTCTCGCATTATGTTTTTTATATTTTTTATATATGTTTAAACACGCAAGTAAAACATCGAAGCATTTTAAGCCTAAACCGACTAAGAGGTTCCCGTTGAGTACAACGGATGTGAGGGGTGCTAATACCTTCCCCTCGCATAATCGACTTTCGAACCTAAAATCTTTTTCAAAGGGTAATTTCGAACTTTTTTCCATTTCTCCCCGAAAAATTAAAAGTTCAGTCGTGATTTAAATTTAGTGATTCAACGCTTCCCAATAGCTTGACATCCGAAATTCGACGCGACATCTAGCTTTACTCTTCATATTCTGAATTCTATAACCATCTCATGGCTGGCTCAACATGTATATTCATTTAAATTTTGCAGAAACCCTACTAAAAATGTACCTGAAGCATCTTAAGTTCATACATTATTGTCGCGGTGATTTTTGGAGATCAAGCTATTGATTAGCGTTGACTCACTAATTTTATTTCACGACTGAACTTTTAATTTTTTAGATGAAAAGTGAAAAAAAGTTCTAAATTACCACAATTTTAAAAGATTAGGGTTCGGGGGTTAGTTACGTTTAAGGAAGGTGTTAGCACCCTAAACGTTCGTAGTACTCTACGAGAACCTCTTGATTTTATTTATTTATTTTGGGCTATAACTTGCTTATTTATTTTAAGAGAAAGAATTTGAGTAGTGAGGGAAAAGAAAAATGTTTTTTTTTTGTATTTTTTATGATTTGAAAGGACAAGGTCCTCTGCCTACGTACCCGTGAGGTATCAAAACCTCGTAGTTCGGGGTAGAAATGTCGTTTGATTTGTTTAGGTGTTTTTTAGTTTTTGAAAAAAAGGTTTTAAAGATAAAATAAAGGCCAAGTGGCAAAATAAGATTGGCTTGTATTTTTTAATTTTGAAAATGATTGAAGTGTTATTAAAGTAGATTAATGGTTATTTAAAGAAAATAAAAGAGAAAAAGGACACTTGATTGAAAATCAAGGTTTGTTTATGAAAATATTTTTTGTGATTTTTGATTATTTGCATTTTTTTGGTTTTTTTTGTTTTTAATAATAACTAAATAAGACTAAAACGTAACAAAAGGTTAAAAACGAGGGATTTCCGTGGTGACGTTGGATCACCACGAAACCCTTTTAAAATTAAACTAACCTAATATTTTTGTATTTTTTCTTTTTTTTGACATAATGCGAAATAAATAAAGTGAGTGTCAGTGCAATATTCTCATTTATATTTACATTGTTCCTAAATACATTCTAATAAAAATGAAAATGACAAAATAAATAATAAAAGTAAAATTGCTAATATAATAAAATAAATATGCTGAAAAAAGGCAAGAGATGCAAAACAAAGAAATAAACATGTCACATAAAAGTAAAAGAATGCATGAGATGCTGAATTATAAAGCATTAAAATGAATAAAGTGAAAAAAATGCATGATAATTAACCTAAAGAAAACTACAAAATTGAGAAAATAAAATAAAGTAAAAAAAATGAAGAAAATGCAAAAGATAAAAAGAACAATAAGATGAAATGCATGGGGAATAAATAAAGGATGAGAAATGCAACAAATAAAAAGAAAATGCAAGAAAAAGAAATAAAACTAATAAATAAAAATAAGAGGAAAAGAGGGATGCAGTGAGCAGGAAAGGGTTGTAAAGAGGCGGTGCGGTTTTGCGTAGTGGTTGTTTGGTTGTGGGTTTGGCCGTGTGTGTGGCTTTATGTGGTTGTGGTATGTGGTGGTTCAGATTAGTGTTAGTGGTTTGTAGGTGGTTAGGGAGGAGGTTCGGATTGATTGTGGTGGTGGTGGAGGTGGCCGAGTTTGTGGTTTTGATTATGGATGATGATTGATTTTGGTTTTGAGAAATGGTTTTTGTGGTTTCGATTTGCTGGGGTTGTGATTAATTTTTGGTTTGGAAATAATTGTGGCTTGTGTACTGATGAGTTTTTTCCCCCTCTTTGGTTGCCGGAGCGTGTGCCTTTATATACACATTGGGGGTGGACTTTTGACAATAAGGAGACAAGGATTAAATCCCCATCAAATGAGATTAAAGCCATTAAATCACATATGTCAAAGCCATTAAATCAAACATTTGACATTGACCTTTGACCTTGGACTTTGGATAGATTTGATTAGCAATAAAGACCAAAAAAAATAACCATTAAAAATAAAAACAAAAACAAAATAGAATAAATAAAAAATAAAATAAAAATAGAAAAAAAATCTGAAAATTAAATAATTAAAAAAGATAAAAGATAAAAAAAACTAAAGTAAAATAAAATAATACTAAAACTGAAAAAAAAAAAAAAAAAAAAAAGGTCGCCTTCGGAACCGTAAACGAGGCATTTTAAAATACCTCTCTGTCGAAATTTCGTCTGAAACGACGAAAAATTCCGAACCAAAAAGACGAGTAAAAAAAGAAATTTAGGTCAAAAATTGGGGTATGACAGATGCCCCTATTTAAGTCTCTTCGTCCGGAGATTTGAAGATAAAATCTTTGATTCGGCGGGTCGAAGGGACTTAAATACAGAGTACGCCAATTTTGGACCTAAAAAAAATATGAAATGCTCGTGATGCAAATGTGAATGCAAGACGGCGAAGATGACCTGACTGGGGATAAAACAAAAACGAAAGGATACCCGAGTTCGTTAAAGAAAAGGGATCCGACTCCACTGGGGAATAACACAGTTTCACTGGGGAAGGGATCAACTATCGTATTGACAGCTGAGAAAGGAAATATGATATGGGAAAAGACACCGACCACAAGCTGCCCGTTTGTAGAGCTTGTCACTTGAGGTAAAGACGGAAATAAAAGTAACATGTCACTGACGACAAGAAACAAAGGTGAATGTAAATGCTGGATGAAATGTGAAAGCTGGATGAAATACAAAAGCCGGATGAAAGATAAATGATGGATGAAATATAAAATGTTGGATGAAAGATAAAAGCTGGAAAAAAGCTGGATGAAATTTAAAAGCTGGATGAAAGATAAATGCTGGATGAAATTTAAAAGCTGGATGAAATTTAAATGCTGGATGAAATTTAAATGCTGGATGAAATTTAAAAGCAGGATGAAATATAAAAGCAGGATGAAATTTAAATGCTGGATGAAATATAAATGCTGGATGAAATATTAAAGCAGGATGAAATATAAAAGCAGGATGAAATTTAAATGCTGGATGAAATATAAAAGCAGGATGAAATTTAAATGTTGGATGAAATATAAAAGCAGGATGAAATATAAAAGCAGGATGAAATATAAAAGCAGGATGAAATTTAAATGCAGGATGAAATATAAAAGCAGGATGAGATATAAAAGCAGGATGAAATTAAAAGCAGGATGAAATTTAAATGCAGGATGGAATTTAAATGCTGGATGAAATATAAAAGCAGGATGAAATATAAAAGCAGGATGAAGGATAAATGTCAGCTGTTCGGGTTATTGCCGAACTAGTCAACTGACGACAAGAAAAAAGGTAAATGTCAGCTGTTCGGGTTATTGCCGAACTAGTCAACTGACGACAGGAAACAAAAAGGATAAATGTCAGCTGTTCGGGTTATTGCCGAACGAGTCAACTGACGACAAGAAACAGGATAAATGTCAGCTGTTCGGGTTATTGCCGAACGAGTCAACTGACGACAAGAAAAAGGATAAATGTCAGCTGTTCGGGTTATTGCCGAACGAGTCAACTGACTACAAGAAACAAAAAGGATAAATGTCAGCTGTTCGGGTTATTGCCGAACGAGTCAACTGACGACAAAAGACTGGATAGGAAAATGCACAAACAGTTCGTTAAAGAACTGCCACTTGGCGAAAAGAGGGTGACATCTTTGGACCAGACACACTGGGGATGACACTTGGGGATAAAGAGAGTTAAAAAAAATGTTCATGGCTGATTGGTGTGAAAAAACAAGACTCAAGGTGGTTAATCCAACCATGTAGTAGATGATGTTATCTTTATGGTATATACATGAATGTGTATATGCATGAATGTATGAATGTATGAATGATGATGTGACTTGTATGACTGGCATGACTGATTAACTTGTGACTGTTTGAAGGATTGACTGGTAAGATTGTACGGAAGACTGACTTGTATGATTGTATGAGAGACCGACTTGTATGATTGTATGACAGACCGACTTGATGAGACAAGATTGGACGGATAAGATGGAAAGTGACCCGACGTCGCATCACAAACACTCGGCAATCTTCAATGGGGATGATGCCACTGGGGACATATCAAAACATTAACGGGGTAAAGCCCGGCATGCAACAACTGATGGGGAGCAAACACTTCCTGGGGGAATCGTGCTAATCCAAAGACCTGGCAGAAGAACTGGCGTTTCTGTGGTCATGCCTTTTGTTTTTTCCTTTTTTGAATCCCTAATTTTTGCCTGGACCGCCCTTTCGGGTTTTCAATCCACCGGGAATATATTCTTTTTTGTATGCCCCTAATTTTTGCCTGGACCGCCTTTTCAGGTTTTCGATCCACCAGGACGCTCATTTTTGCCTAAGCCGCCCTTTCGGGTTTTCGACTTACCGAGCTCTTTTCTTTTTCTTTCTTTTTTTTTTTTAGGCAATTGACCACGTTTAACCTGCAGAGTTTGTCCGTTCTCAGGATAACTGTTGACGCCCACTTCACTTATTCATGAGTTCAGAGAGAATGTGTTTGTTGTTTATGCTTTCCAAAAGATATTAAAAAGATTTATGATTTTGAAAAAAGTTTTGCTTCAAGTACTACCATCAAAAATAGAAGGAGTTTTATAAACAGAATAAATGGGAGTTCCAAATAAAAGGCACAGGCTCAAATTCATTTTAACAGAGTGGTGGCCCGCCAATGGCGTGGCTCCACGGATCTCACAAAGTTTGGAAAATGGTAAATATAAGGGGAAGGTACATTGAACACAATAACCGTTATTCTCCCTTACAACTTTGAATTCCACTGTTTGGATGCTTCAGATCTAGAGTTTCTTTGACCGCTAATGTGCCCCAAGTGAGTCATGGCCAACCTGATGCAGTTACTTTGTCTTTTGATCCTTAACTTTTGCATAGACCGCCCTTTCGGGTCTTCGATCTGTCAGGATGATTATCTTCTGCTTCATGTCTCTAATTTTTGCCTGGACCGCCCTTTCGGGTTTTTAGTCCACCGAGACGCTCATTTTTGCCTAAGCCGCCCTTACGGGTTTTCGACTTACCGAGCTGTTCTTTTATTTTTTTAGAGAAAGTATTTCTTAACTGCATCGGCGTTCACAGGACGGGGAAGCTCATCACCATCCATAGTCGTAAGAGTCATTGCACCACCGGAGAACGCTCTCTTGACGACATATGGGCCTTCATAATTAGGCGTCCATTTGCCCCTGGAGTCCGGTTGAAATGATAAAATCTTTTTGAGCACAAGACCTCCTTCTTGGAACACACGGGAACTGCCCGTGACACAAAGCATTCATGCGTTTCTCTTCAATCAAGTTTGAATTGATCATATTTGTTTTGACATCATTCAGCCTCTGATAACTTGGGTTCCATTAAAAACTCTCATTGATGGAATCTCAATCTCCACAGGGAGTACCGCTTCTATGCCATACACTAAAGAAGAGGGGGTTGCCCCTGTTGAGGTACACACTGAAGTACGATATCCATGTAAAGCATACGATGACATCCCATGCAAGTCCTTGTAAGTGGTCACCATCTTCTGCACCATCTTTTTGATGTATTTTCTTTCTTTGTTTTTTTTTGCTTTTGTTTGTTGTTTTTTTATTTGCAGCCTCGATGGCACCATTCATCTGGGATTTGACCAGGAATACTGTAATGGCAGTTCTTCGGAACCCAAGTCAATCCTTTCATATACTAATAACAGGGAGACCTCATCGGGAATCTCTTCGTCCTCTTCCTCTTCAGCTTCGTAGACAGGGAAATCAAAGTCGGGAGAGAGCATAGGGTTACAGTGTTCAACGGGCTTATTGATGTTCGGTCTACATATGATTGATGATTGATTTTAGAAAATGAGTGAAAAATGCAGACCTTTTGAAATTGATTTAAAATAAAATAAAGTACTTTTTTTGGGTTTTGTGTGTTACCATTTTCCAAGAAAAAGCAGTAAAATAAAAATAAAAGGTCGCGAAAGAAGCGACAATTTTTCCATTGATAGTGGTAACTTGAAGACAAAAGTAGAGCCCTACATGATTTCACTTTCGTATCGGGCGAAACGAAAGGATTTTTGAAAAGATAAGACAACTAAAACACATTCCTTGGACCCATGAGTAACTGAGGGAATGTCAACAACGATCCAATTGCAGTAACTTTCGCCATGTGTTACAAAATTCACTGCCACCTTCTTCACCAGGGTGAGCTTCTGAGCAATCTTGCACCAAATTAACAGATGGGGTCCCATGGCCAGGTAGTAGATTAGCTTGCACATCGGGACTCGACCCTTTGAAGGATAGGATGTTGGCCTAGATTAACTTTTGGACTTCGGCTTTCAAGGCATAACAATGTTCAACGTCATGACCGGGTGCCCCTTGATGGAAAGCACAAGAGAGATTAGGTTTATACCCACGTGGCAACCTTTCAGGTACCGGAGGAGGCGCCTTAGTCTGAACTAACTTTTTATCAAGTAAAGCGGGAAGCAACTCTGCATACGCCATGGGAATTGGATCAAACTGTGATATCCACTGGACCCGATTCTGTTGGGCGAACTGTTGGGGAGCCCGCTGGGGAGCCTGTTGTTGATATTGTTGCTGAGGCCTTTGTTGGGGCTGGAGCTGATTTCTGGATAGCCGGAGTTGGGATTCCAAAAGAGGTGGGATGAAAACCTTCGTCTGATAGGAATGACATCCCCATGGGTAAGCTCTAGACGCGCCGGGCAGTGGAGCAAGTATGGTAGAAGTTGGTAAAGCAAATGAGATTGGCTGCTCAAGAGTAGTGATAGCAGGTTGAGGAACTGACATCTGGGCTTCGGAAGCCAACAGAGCATTCATCATGGAGGTCAACTTCTCCATCCCTTCCCGGAGATTGGCCACCTCTTCCCGGAGGTTCTGGTTTTCTTGCTCCAACAGATCCATTCTTTTCCGATCAGCCATAGTGTTGTAAATGCAATTCAGTTCGTGGAGAATTCGCCGGGCCACTTTCTTTGGACGGCGGCTGATTGACCTCTGAAGTAGTGAACACAATGTGAGACTCGATTTAGAAACTATGAATGCGATATGATGCATGATTATGCGTATGCAAAGAAAAAGAAAGATATTTTATCGAAGGACTTTGTTGAAGTAATTGTAAACATCTCGGTTTGAACATTCCGTTTAAGCATTAAGATATTACAAAATAGTTCTTTTTGGCAGATTACAAGACTTTGGAAGCTAGAATCTAAACATAAAACTCTAAAGACTTCAACTCAAACTCCTGGGGTAGATGAATCCTCGGAATCTGAATGTGCACCAAAGAACGAATTCGTAAACCTCCTCTTCCTTTTAGAATCCTGGCTGAGCAAAGCATCTTTTTGCTGAAGCAAATCATCCTTCTCGATCATTCGTTGGTTCTGAATGAAAAGCTCATGATTCTTCTGCGCTAACTTCCCTTTCAAGGTTTCATGCTCACGTTCAAGTTCCTGGTACCTTCTCTTCCAAGTTTCTTTTTCAAGTCTTTCCTTGGTCAGTTGCTCCTGAAATTCTTCCTTGGTGTCAAAGGGTAGGGGTAATGATGGTGGGGGAATGGTGGAGGACAGATATCTAGGTAGACGGTAGGGTAGGCCAAAGCTCATGGTCCTATCAATAACCCACTGAGTGTAAGATTCATGCACATAATCTGATTTCTTCCCCAACTAACTTCTGCTGAGTCTGCGGATAGCGCTCCAAGCTTGTGCGAATCTCTCTCTTTTGTTTGAGGGGTCTCCATGGTTAAGATAGAACTCATTGGTCAAGGTAAGGTTGTTTGGTTTTGACTTCATTGGGTACCCAAATTGTCGTCGAGCGAGAGATGGCTTGTAGCTAATTCCGCCACGCATACCCAAAAGAGGTACGTTGGGGTATTCACCACAACTCACAATAACCTCTCCAACGTCACTAGCTGCCTGGTACCAAACAATGTCTGATGGGTCGAGGTTCATGATTCGGTGAGGCCAAGAAAGTTTGTGAACATTGGTCTTGAAGGCACAGGATTGAGGTAAGTGGAAGGTAAACCATTGATAGAGTAGAGGTGCACAGCAAGAGATGGTTCCACGGCCAGCCTGGGTACGGTCATGGATGGAGTGGTAAGTATCAGCTAGTAGAGTGGGTACAGGGTTCTTGGAGAGGAAGATTTTGATGGCATTAATGTCGACAAAGTTGTCGATATTTGGGAAAAGTACGAGGCCATATACGAGTAGGGCTAGGGTGGAATGGAAAGCAAAAGTACTGGCTACCTCGGCGAAGGTGAAGGCTTGTTGGTAGAGGAAATGGGTGGGTAGACCTTGGAGGCCTCCTTTAAAGGTGAGGTTTGCTTGGATAAGGGAAGTTTCGAGGTGAAGGGCAGCTGCAATATCTGAGGGTCTAGGTACGGGTTCAAGACCGTGGAATGGTATCTTGTCAGGTACGGGTAAACCAACTAGGTATGAATACTCAAGTGTAGGGACGAGCTGGTAGTCAGGAAACGTGAAGCAATGATAAAGAGGGTCGTAGAATTGGACCAAGGTTTCCAGACATCCTTCCTCAACATCTACTCTAAGAATTCTGAGCAACTTCCCATTATGAGCTTGAAAATCAACTTACTAAAGATGCTAGCTCCCTTAATCTCGACAAGTCTGTTTTTTTGAAAAGGTACTTCTTAGTGCTTCTCAGTGGGATGTCCATATCTACAATGTTTACAAAAAGCTTGTTTAAGTCCTTCGATAATTTGGATGAAAAAGAAAAGAGTTTATGCATGGATGCATGATTATGTTAAAGAAACAGAGAAAACATGGTGAGGTTAAGTCCAAACTGTTGGAGTCAAGGGTAAACACGCCATTTGGTAAGGACTATGGTTTCATATGTACCTGCATCACGGGTTCTACCAAGTTCCCAAAGTCATTGACCACTTCCGAATATTGTCGGATTACGGGACTGACTCCCGGTCCAACGACATTCGTAGGAAAGTCTCGTTTGAGTGTAGTATCGCGTATCAACCAATTCAAGACTACTCTTGATTAGCCACCGCACTACGTCCTAAAAGGCCAAGATGAGTTAAAGGTAACTAAAGGTCCTCAACTTCATAGGCCACATAAAAATAACAATGTCAAACACGACTACTCATGTTGACATGGTATTACCTTTAAGGGACCTCCATTGAGTGGGGTTATATCACATGTACCAACACCCAAGACTACTCCTGGTATGGCACTTTGATTATACCACCATCCTATCTTAAGTTTCTCTCAAGCCCGGGTATAGGACTTATCTCACCACTCACGTAAAAGGAAAAAAACACATATTCACATATTTACACTCTTATTTTTATTTCAAGCAAGTTATAGCACAAAATAATTAAATAAATTCAAGTTAGGCTCAACCCTCGTTTTCCCCAGTGAAGTCGCCATTTCTGTCGCGGTGATTTTTGGAGATCAAGCTATTGATTAGCGTTGACTCACTAATTTTATTTCACGACTGAACTTTTAATTTTTTAGATGAAAAGTGAAAAAAAGTTCTAAATTACCACAATTTTAAAAGATTAGGGTTCGGGGGTTAGTTACGTTTAGGGAAGGTGTTAGCACCCTAAACGTTCGTAGTACTCTACGAGAACCTCTTGATTTTATTTATTTATTTTGGGCTATAACTTGCTTATTTATTTTAAGAGAAAGAATTTGAGTAGTGAGGGAAAAGAAAAATGTTTTTTTTTTGTATTTTTTATGATTTGAAAGGACAAGGTCCTCTGCCTACGTACCCGTGAGGGATCAAAACCTCGTAGTTCGGGGTAGAAATGTCGTTTGATTTGTTTAGGTGTTTTTTAGTTTTTGAAAAAAAGGTTTTAAAGATAAAATAAAGGCCAAGTGGCAAAATAAGATTGGTTTGTATTTTTTAATTTTGAAAATGATTGAAGTGTTATTAAAGTAGATTAATGGTTATTTAAAGAAAATAAAAGAGAAAAAGGACACTTGATTGAAAATCAAGGTTTGTTTATGAAAATATTTTTTGTGATTTTTGATTATTTGCATTTTTTTGGTTTTTTTTGTTTTTAATAATAACTAAATAAGACTAAAACGTAACAAAAGGTTAAAAACGAGGGATTTCCGTGGTGACGTTGGATCACCACGAAACCCTTTTAAAATTAAACTAACCTAATATTTTTGTATTTTTTCTTTTTTTTTGACATAATGCGAAATAAATAAAGTGAGTGTCAGTGCAATATTCTCATTTATATTTACATTGTTCCTAAATACATTCTAATAAAAATGAAAATGACAAAATAAATAATAAAAGTAAAATTGCTAATATAATAAAATAAATATGCTGAAAAAAGGCAAGAGATGCAAAACAAAGAAATAAACATGTCACATAAAAGTAAAAGAATGCATGAGATGCTGAATTATAAAGCATTAAAATGAATAAAGTGAAAAAAATGCATGATAATTAACCTAAAGAAAACTACAAAATTGAGAAAATAAAATAAAGTAAAAAAAATGAAGAAAATGCAAAAGATAAAAAGAACAATAAGATGAAATGCATGGGGAATAAATAAAGGATGAGAAATGCAACAAATAAAAAGAAAATGCAAGAAAAAGAAATAAAACTAATAAATAAAAATAAGAGGAAAAGAGGGATGCAGTGAGCAGGAAAGGGTTGTAAAGAGGCGGTGCGGTTTTGCGTAGTGGTTGTTTGGTTGTGGGTTTGGCCGTGTGTGTGGCTTTATGTGGTTGTGGTATGTGGTGGTTCAGATTAGTGTTAGTGGTTTGTAGGTGGTTAGGGAGGAGGTTCGGATTGATTGTGGTGGTGGTGGAGGTGGCCGAGTTTGTGGTTTTGATTATGGATGATGATTGATTTTGGTTTTGAGAAATGGTTTTTGTGGTTTCGATTTGCTGGGGTTGTGATTAATTTTTGGTTTGGAAATAATTGTGGCTTGTGTACTGATGAGTTTTTTCCCCCTCTTTGGTTGCCGGAGCGTGTGCCTTTATATACACATTGGGGGTGGACTTTTGACAATAAGGAGACAAGGATTAAATCCCCATCAAATGAGATTAAAGCCATTAAATCACATATGTCAAAGCCATTAAATCAAACATTTGACATTGACCTTTGACCTTGGACTTTGGATAGATTTGATTAGCAATAAAGACCAAAAAAAATAACCATTAAAAATAAAAACAAAAACAAAATAGAATAAATAAAAAATAAAATAAAAATAGAAAAAAAAATCTGAAAATTAAATAATTAAAAAAGA
This sequence comes from Medicago ruthenica, assembly GCA_018208015.1. Lineage (NCBI taxonomy): Eukaryota > Viridiplantae > Streptophyta > Magnoliopsida > Fabales > Fabaceae > Medicago > Medicago ruthenica. The sequence continues at coordinate 104,523 of WNNG01000449.1, forward strand.
TAAAAGATAAAAAAAACTAAAGTAAAATAAAATAATACTAAAACTGAAAAAAAAAAGGTCGCCTTCGGAACCGTAAACGAGGCATTTTAAAATACCTCTCTGTCGAAATTTCGTCTGAAACGACGAAAAATTCCGAACCAAAAAGACGAGTAAAAAAAGAAATTTAGGTCAAAAATTGGGGTATGACAATTATTTACTTGTGGTAACTTCTAGAAGCATTTTATGACTTCTGGAAATTCTCATCTTTCATATACTAAATCGAGTTCCGTTCTATAATTATCCGTAAGGATTTCACATCCACAACCTTTTCCAAAACAACTTAGGTCCACATAACTCTATCATATCTCTTGGTTACTCCTCGAGTTTCTCCGGAAATAATCTGTCTGGATAAGACTCAACTTTTACCGGCTCTCCTGTAAGCCCAAACACATGTTACGCCTCTTCGAGTACCCGATTAATTAATCTTAAACTTCAACACTTATCATTTCCTATTGGATCCTTCAGTATCTTATTACTGTATCGACAATTCACATCTAATCTTATTATCTGAATGATTCTCCATAGGTCTTTTCATCCATGGCCCTCTTCATATGGTTTCGAGCAATCCAAGGTCTGTATTTCCACCATCTTTAACACATACCAACATAAGGAGATCTTTGTCGGCTTACCCGAATACTTGTGTAAGGAACCCATCAAAAGAAAACATAGAACTCCGTAACATTAACCATAACTATAACGGTAACTTGTACGTTAGTGACGATCTTCCTGCTGCTAGAGCCTCACAATAGTTCTTGGCTAATTCCTGCTTAATCCATATATAAGTCTCTTACCTGTCGGATATTAAAATCTCATCCGGTCCAAGTGCGCAAGTCCTTCCATCCTTACACACTATATCCTTACTGGAAGTCCAGAGCGTCCAATAATTAACTGATCATTCCTTATTCCAAGTCGCTGGGTTTGGTACCGAAATTATTTACCTCTGTACCCGGAATTAAAACTCTATTCTACAATTCACCTTAACTTTTCAAATTACGGTTCCCGTTAAGATTCCAAATCACTCCTTAGAGTATTCCATAATTCTTTACTCTACACATCTCCTCGGAGAAGGCATCGCTCAATGATGCGTCCAACTAGTTAAGGTACTTGACCTTACTCTTAGATACTCTTAAATACCTCTTATATTCCTGAGACTTTGCGATTAACAGGCTCATTTACTTCACTGTTAGAGAACCATCCTTTGGCATTAAATACCTTGTCAATTTCCGTCATAAAATCTGACGCCTTAACCTTCACCCTTCGTACACTTCTTTCCTCCTTGGTCACATTCAGCTCTCGGACATTTGTCCTAACTGTCATATTCTAGATTGAGTTGATCAGGCTCAACTAGATGTGACCTTTAGAACAATATCCGGAACCCAATGATTCCACTGCTTTTATTGAATTTTTAATGACCCATGGCACGGTCTGAATCGACCTGCTCTGATACCAATTGTAACACCCATACTAATTTAATCTAGAATATTAGCATGTGCATTAAACTGATACTGGATACATTTAAAATTTTCAATAATAATATTACATCACATCTGAATGAATACAAGTTTACTCGTTTGTACAAATAATCAAATACCATTACAATACTTATACAAAAGTCCAATAAGCTCCTGAGCTGGTACACGACAAGCAACTGTACTCCATCTAGTATCTCTCTGAAGAACTCCATCACGAACCTCTGGCTTACCTGTAAACCTGCACCAGAAGGAGTGGGATGAGACATGATGTCTCAGTGAGCTCCACCCAACCAACTGTTGGCAACCTCAGGGAACCTAGGGTCGCCATGCCTACCTTGGCAATCTTGGGGATTTCCTATGATCGCCAAGTCTTATCTTTATCCACAAAGGATATAAATCTGCCTATGACTATGAGTCTGCCTGTAACTATAACTGTAAACTGCCTATAACTATAACTATAAAACTACCTGTAACTATAGTTCTGTCTGTAACTATAACTGTAACTATAAAACATATTTCATATAAACACATATTATGTTAGATGTTAGCGTTGAACAAACAATATTATCTGAGTTCATTTTACGGAGTGCATCCGGGTGGAGTAACCCCGAAGTACATCTCCCTATGACCCGGTGAAATTCCTATCATATCAGGCTAACACCAGACTCCTCTTTTAATTTGCATGTGGACAACCCTCTCGGTGAAGTCCCATCCGGCGTATCCCGGAGTCTGCTGAACATGCCTATGACTGTGATATACGTGTGGACAATGTAACACCCATACTAACTTTAACTAGTATATTAGCATGTGCGTTAAATGATACTGGATACATTTAAAAATTTCAATAATAATAATCATACATCACAAATGAATGAATACAAGTATACTCGTTTGTACAAATAATCCAATACTATTACAAATACTTATACAATGTCCATTAAGCTCCTGAGCTGATACACAACGAGCAACTGTACTCCATCCAGCATCTCTACGAAGAACTTCGTCACGAACCTCTGACTTACCTATAAACCTGCACCAGAAGGAAAGGGATGAGACATAATGTCTCAGTGAGCTCCAGCCCAACCAACTGATGGCAACCACAGGGAACCTAGGGTCGCCATGCCTACCTCGGCAATCTTGGGGATAACCTATGATCGCCAAGTCTTTACTTTAACCACAAGGGTGAATCTCTGCCTATGACTATGAAACTGTCTGTAATTGTATCTCTAACTATGACTTTAACTGTAATCCACCTATAACTGTAACTGTAACCTAACTGTAATTATAACTCAGTGATCAAGGGGAAACCTAGGACCACCTCCTGTTAACTATCTATAACTATATCTATAACTGTGACTTTGACTGTAACTGTGAAACATAAAACATATAACAGTTCTATAGCAGTTTTATGTTAGCTGTTAGCGTTGGACAAACAATTAATCTGAGTTCATTTTACGGAGTGCGGCCCGGGTGGAGTAACCCCGAGGACAGCTCCCTATGAACCGGTGAAATTCCTATCATATCAGGCTAACACCGGACTCCCTATGAAATTGCATGTGGACAACCCTCTCGGAGAAGTCCCATCCGGCGAATCCCGGAGTCTGCTGAACATGCCTTTGACTTTGAATTATTATTATTCTTTGACTTTGATAAAAAGTGTATATATAAATATACATATCTATTACTTTGAACATATCTATTACTTTGATCATATAAGCAATTCCTGTAACTCTTAACCTATGACACATGGTATTTGGCTTATCGTTCTCATAAGCCACCTATAATTGTTGGAGAACCAACACTATAAACTTTAAGTGAAACTATGATTGCTAAACCTTTCCTATTACTTTGTATCCTAAAGTGGATACAACTAACAATTTGATTTTCATGCTATAACCCTCATCTCCTACCAAGGAACTCAACATAACGCTATCATATGCCGTCTTAGGCTTGTCTATTCAATTAACCCTTATACTCATCATGCGTTGCCAATCCCGTGTTCATTTTATTCCGTATACGTTATATGCCCTCGGATATGCCCACAATGGTGTTTTTCTTATAAAATAAGGTTTTCTTTGAAAATGGTTACCAAAAGCCTCGCCTGACACATGCACAGGTCACAGAACGAAGCAGAAAAGTCATAAAAATGCTGCCCATTTTCGCTGGGCGAAATTCATTTCGCTGGGCGATTTGAGACAGGGAAATTTTGGTGAAAATCGTCGTATTCTCGCCCTGCGATCGCCGAGCGAAATTGACAGTTCAATACTAGTTCAAAACATGATTTTTCCACCATTTTTGACATAATAAGGCATACCCAAGCACTATAACATCATAAGGAATGATTTACAACTATGAATTGATTGATTAAAACAGGTTTGAACAAGGAATTTGCAAGCAATAGGGATAGGGTAACATTTACCAACTTTGATCAAAATGAATAAAACTTAACAAAACTCATAAAGTGGGTTCTAAACCCCTAGGAGCTCACCTCAAACTTGATTGGTGCTGGTTTAACCTTAAGCTTCAAACCCTAGCTTGATCTCTTTCTCAAACCCTAGCTTTTGCCCCTTTTTTCCTTTCTTTCATCCTTGCTCCTATTACTTCCAAATTGGCTCAAGAGTCACCGAAGTGTGCTTGCAAGCTGATTTAGGGCAAGATTAGAGGTTAGAGGTAGATGATTGGTGAGGAGAGGGAGTGGCGTGGGAATAGAGAGAGAAGGAGAGGAAGTTTGTGATTTTTAGAGAGAGAAAGAGAATGAGAAATGAGGGAAAATTATCCTTTTTCCCTTTTTATAAAAATCTAAACACGACAATTACCAAATTGCCCTTCCCAAAATATCTTTGGTTCATCGTCTCAATACTGATAAATATCCAAGTATTTAGCGGGATATTACACTCTACCCCCCTTAAAGAAATTTCGTCCTCGAAATTTAGAAAATCCTTCGAAGATCCTGAAAGATAAATCCTTTCTACCTCTTTCTCTACTATTAAAGTTTCCAATTCTTTGTAAATCAAAACATGTGACAATCTCTTTCCAACCGAAAGGTCTGACGTATAATACATAACTATTACTTGTTAGGACGTATGGTTATCTGAACCAACATATCCGTATTATCTGACTATGATTTCGACATATTTCTTACAAATCCAATTTAAAATTATTGAGTCCTGAATTTCCCTTACTGAATTCTATCAGTCCTTCTTTAATTGACCATTCAATCTTAACCTGAAGACGTCGAGTCGATCTGTTTTCCTCAATTATTCCAACTTTCCGAGGAATCTATTACATTACTTTTAATTCAAAAAGACTTCTTATCTTTAACTTTCGCCTCGTAAGACGACCTTTTACTGTTACATTCTCAACATTCTTTATATAGACTTATTCTTACATTGAAAGACATCTGATATTGAGTAACCTCAAACGGTAATAAAGTCTATTTCAACTTACCTCCACGATTCAAATATAAGATGGTGGCTGAACTTAAGGCACAAATTCTTTTCTTTCTAACATCCTGGTGTAACTATTATTTCAACCATGTACATTGTTCACATTCCCACTGCGGGAAACCTTAAAGCTCGAGAAATCACACAAGTCGGTTATGCTCCGATTAATAATCAACAATAACATGTAGCCAAAGGTCTTAGGAACCTTCTTCTTTACCAATACTTCCAAACTTATGAAAATCCAGTATAAGTGACGTGTGGCATAAGCCGTCCCACATATCATCATATAATATAGTCCATAACACATAGCTTCTATACATGATCGAGCACGTGTACACTCCTATCGGGTACACAGTACGCCGCATCATCATTGTCCAATTACGGGACATCATACTTAGTCAACATGTACTTGAGTCGATGCCACGTCAACCAAGGTCATTCTCTTAACTCATGTTTGCACCCTTTGAGTAACTACAATCCCGTATGTAACTATGATTACGTCCCATAGACGTTATAACTTATTTCGTTCAAGAACATTCTCCGTTTTCTAAAAGAAAACTCTATTCTGTTCGCTATTCAAAATAGCATTCTTAAACTCTGAATCATTTAATTCATGACTTGAATTCACGTAGCCTTTTACTGTAAACTATGAATACTCTTCTGATCTGAGTAAAACATTTCCTTCCTTTAACTGTTAACATTAAGTTCATGAATTTTCTGAACTCTTCTACTGAGATTCGTTCAATATCAACAAACCCGTTCTACTTAGAACTTTCCTGTTAAAACTTTACCGATTGCGTATCACGGTTACCGATACATGTCACACGACTATAAAATATGTTACACTACTATCTAAGTAGCATAAACTCTGCCAGATCAGTATACACAATACTAATCATAACCTGTTACATGCGACATGCCAGCATAACGCGGATACGATGCGGAAAAACTACATGCCACGGCATAATTCCTCTTTGGTTAAACTTACTATTCAACTTAACTTTAAGTTACTGAGCTAAACAGCTAGATTACCGTATGAAATGTGACCTCCTTCACTGTGTACTTATTGTGCTAGAAACACATACTTTAAATTTCTCAACCGCTTCGATTCCCTTATCTCACGAGTTTCGAGGCCCGAAGCATTCCTCGACTTATCTCTTAAAATTTCCTGTTAGCACTGATAATAAGTTCGAGTCATCACTACTTACACATATTCTGTAGCTTGAATATTAATCTCTGAATGCCTCTCCTGTAATTCCTCTGGCAAGGACTTCACAAACATCCTTTTCTCTAAACTTCAGCTTTGAATTGTTCATTAGCTCATCCTTTGATTACTTCTCCGCTGCGCAACTTTGATCTAAACAATTCACCTTGGGATAGAAGTAATACACCACTATTACCATATAAAATCTCCTTAGCCAATCCTTTAACTTTATAACTTCGTAGTTACCATACATAACCATCTTACATTATAATTTCTCTTGTGGTTTAATCCACCCGTTTAACTTATTAATTGATCGGCACTTGACTTTGTATTTCCCTTCGGACATAAACAATGCTTTTACTTTCACGAAAGTACGCCGAAATCTGTAATCAGTCTTTAACAATAATTACGAGCCCAACGATGCTCCTGTTAAAACAACTTAAGTTCATACTTAATCGATTAATGAATCGAGTCTCATCATATAATTGTCCGTAAGGATTTCACATCCACAACCTTTTTCCAAGACACTTAGGTCCACAAAACTCTAAAATAACTCTTGGTTACTCCTCGGGTTCTTCCGGAAATAATCCGTCTTGAATAAAACTCAACTTTTACCAGCTCTCCTATAAGCCCAAACACATACTACACCCCTTCGAGTATCCGATTAATAAATCTGTAAGCTTCAATACTTAACATTTTCCATTGGGTCCTTCCTATAACTTATTACTGTATTCACAATTCCATTCTAATCCTGTTATCTGTATAATATTCTATATGTCTACTCGACCGTTGCCCTCTTCATGGTTTCGAACAATCCAAGGTATATATATATATCTACCATCTTTAACATCTACCCACATAAGGTGATCTTTGTCGGTTTACCCAAATACTCATGTAAGGAGCCCATCAAAAGATAACATAGAACTCCTTAACATTAACCATAATTTTAACTGTAACTTGTACGTTAATGTCGATCTTCCTGCTGCTAGAGCCTCTCAGTAGTTCTTGGCTAATTCCTGCTTAATCCTCGAAACCGGCCTGCTATAATCCGACAACAAACGATTCAATCTTTAATCCATACCCTTACCGGGGGTTTCCTTTACTTATCGCTAAGCTTGCGTTCCACGTACAAAGCATCTTGATGACCCATAACAAAGGGAGGTAATCTGTTTCCAATATTTCGCTTAATCCATAAATGGGTCTCTTACCTGTCGGATGTTAAGATCTCATCCGTTCTAAGTACGCAAGTCCTTCCATCCTTACACACTATATCCTTACTGAAAGTTCAGAGCTTCCGATAATCAACTGATAATTCCTTACTCCAAGTAGTTGGGTTGGGTATCACCATCCTTTGCATCTGCAGCCGGAATTAAAACTCTAATTTACAATTCACTCTAACTTCCCATATTACTGTTCCCGTTAGGATTTCAAATCATTCTTCAGAGTATTCTATAATGCTTTACTCTACACATCTCCTCGGAGAAGGCATCGCTCCAGGATGCGTCCAACCGATTAAGGTACTTGACCTACTCTTAAATACCTCTTATATTCCTGAAACTATGCCATTTACATGCTCAATCCCTTCACTGTTAGAGAACCATCCTTTGACATTAAATACCTCGCCAATTTCTGTCTTAGAATCTGACGTCTTAACATTCACCCTTTGAACACTTCTTTCCTCCTTGGTCACATTCAGCTCTCGGATATTCGTCCTAACTGTCATATACTAGACTGAGTTGATCAGGCTCAACTAGACGTGACCTTTAGAACAACATCCGGAACCCAATGATTCCACTACTTTTATTGAATTTTAAATGACCCATGGCACGGTCTGAATCGACCTGCTCTGATACCAATTGTAACACCCATACTAACTTTAACTAGTATATTAGCATGTGCGTTAAATGATACTGGATACATTTAAAAATTTCAATAATAATAATCATACATCACAAATGAATGAATACAAGTATACTCGTTTGTACAAATAATCCAATACTATTACAAATACTTATACAATGTCCATTAAGCTCCTGAGCTGATACACAACGAGCAACTGTACTCCATCCAGCATCTCTACGAAGAACTTCGTCACGAACCTCTGACTTACCTATAAACCTGCACCAGAAGGAAAGGGATGAGACATAATGTCTCAGTGAGCTCCAGCCCAACCAACTGATGGCAACCACAGGGAACCTAGGGTCGACATGCCTACCTCGGCAATCTTGGGGATAACCTATGATCGCCAAGTCTTTACTTTAACCACAAGGGTGAATCTCTGCCTATGACTATGAAACTGTCTGTAATTGTATCTCTAACTATGACTTTAACTGTAATCCACCTATAACTGTAACTGTAACCTAACTGTAATTATAACTCAGTGATCAAGGGGAAACCTAGGACCACCTCCTGTTAACTATCTATAACTATATCTATAACTGTGACTTTGACTGTAACTGTGAAACATAAAACATATAACAGTTCTATAGCAGTTTTATGTTAGCTGTTAGCGTTGGACAAACAATTAATCTGAGTTCATTTTACGGAGTGCGGCCCGGGTGGAGTAACCCCGAGGACAGCTCCCTATGAACCGGTGAAATTCCTATCATATCAGGCTAACACCGGACTCCCTATGAAATTGCATGTGGACAACCCTCTCGGAGAAGTCCCATCCGGCGAATCCCGGAGTCTGCTGAACATGCCTTTGACTTTGAATTATTATTATTCTTTGACTTTGATAAAAAGTGTATATATAAATGTACATATCTATTACTTTGAACATATCTATTACTTTGATCATATAAGCAATTCCTGTAACTCTTAACCTATGACACATGGTATTTGGCTTATCGTTCTCATAAGCCACCTATAATTGTTGGAGAACCAACACTATAAACTTTAAGTGAAACTATGATTGCTAAACCTTTCCTATTACTTTGTATCCTAAAGTGGATACAACTAACAATTTGATTTTCATGCTATAACCCTCATCTCCTACCAAGGAACTCAACATAACGCTATCATATGCCGTCTTAGGCTTGTCTATTCAATTAACCCTTATACTCATCATGCGTTGCCAATCCCGTGTTCATTTTATTCCGTATACGTTATATGCCCTCGGATATGCCCACAATGGTGTTTTTCTTATAAAATAAGGTTTTCTTTGAAAATGGTTACCAAAAGCCTCGCCTGACACATGCACAGGTCACAGAACGAAGCAGAAAAGTCATAAAAATGCTGCCCATTTTCGCTGGGCGAAATTCATTTCGCTGGGCGATTTGAGACAGGGAAATTTTGGTGAAAATCGTCGTATTCTCGCCCTGCGATCGCCGAGCGAAATTGACAGTTCAATACTAGTTCAAAACATGATTTTTCCACCATTTTTGACATAATAAGGCATACCCAAGCACTATAACATCATAAGGAATGATTTACAACTATGAATTGATTGATTAAAACAGGTTTGAACAAGGAATTTGCAAGCAATAGGGATAGGGTAACATTTACCAACTTTGATCAAAATGAATAAAACTTAACAAAACTCATAAAGTGGGTTCTAAACCCCCAGGAGCTCACCTCAAACTTGATTGGTGCTGGTTTAACCTTAAGCTTCAAACTCTAGCTTGATCTCTTTCTCAAACCCTAGCTTTTGCCCCTTTTTTCCTTTCTTTCATCCTTGCTCCTATTACTTCCAAATTGGCTCAAGAGTCACCAAAGTGTGCTTGCAAGCTGATTTAGGGCAAGATTAGAGGTTAGAGGTAGATGATTGGTGAGGAGAGGGAGTGGCGTGGGAATAGAGAGAGAAGGAGAGGAAGTTTGTGATTTTTAGAGAGAGAAAGAGAATGAGAAATGAGGGAAAATTATCCTTTTTCCCTTTTTATAAAAATCTAAACACGGCAATTACCAAATTGCCCTTCCCAAAATATCTTTGGTTCATCGTCTCAATACTGATAAATATCCAAGTATTTAGCGGGATATTACAGACAACCCTCTCGGAGAAGTCCCATCCGGCGAATCCCGGAGTCTGCTGAACACGCCTTTAACTTTAACATATAATTCTTTAATTTTACATATGCATTAATCATATAATAACAACCAAGTAACACTTAACCTATAACTTAATATTCTTGGCTTATCGTTCTCATAAGCCACCTATTAATTGTTGGAGAACCAGCACTATAAGCTTATTTGAAACTTTGATTGTGGAAACATTCCTATTACTCTTGTATTCTAAACCGAATACTTCTCTAATCTTGTTTACTTAATGTAGGTTTTTGACTTATCAAGTTGTATGCCTTCCTTAAGAGTTTATCAACCCACATGTATTGGATTTATCCATCTAATTCTTACCTGTACCCTTTGTACCCCTAATGCTTTGCCTAGTCCTTGTTTACTTATACTCTCATTTGTTGGAAACCTTTAGGATATGTTAAAATAGTGTTCCTTGAGAAAAATAGGGTTTTCAATGCTGTACATGGCACTCGGACAGTTGGTACATTTATAAAAGAGTAAAAAAACAAATGCTGTAAACTTCGCAGAGCAAAGTCTATTTCGCAGAGCAAAGTCTAGGCGAAGTGGTTCAGACTCAACTTCGCAGAGCAAAGTCCAACTTCGCAGAGCCACCATGACAGGACAGAAAAGGTTCAAAAACGTGATTTTTCAACCATTTTAACTTATCTAAGCATACCCAAGCTTCCCAACAACATGAGGAATGATTTCTAATGCAAAATGACTGATTAAAAATTAACAAGGAATTGGCAAGCAAAAGGATTAGGGCACAAAATCTCTAAACTTTACTTAAATCATAAATCACACCCAACTCACTCAAAGTGGGTTCTAAAACCCTAAGGAGCTCACCTGAATCATGGGTTTTCTTCCTTGCCAAGTTTTTCCTTCAATTCCTAGCTTGATTCTTCTCAAAACCCTAGCTTTTTCCCCTTTTTCCTTTCTTTCTTCCTTGCTCCTTTTTCTTCCAAATTGGCCCAAGAGTCACAAAAGTGTGCTTGCATGCTGATTTGGGGCAAGATTAGAGGTTGGAGATAGATGATTGAAGAGAAGAGAGAGTGGCGTGGGAGTGGAGAGAGAAGGAGAGGGAATTGTGATTTATAGAGAGAGAAAATCATGAGAAAATGAGGGAAAATGGGTTTTTACCCTTTATATAAAAATCTTCATGTGACAATTACCAAATTGTCCTTCCTCAAAATATCTCTGATACATCGTCTCAATACTGATAAATATTCAAGTATTAAGCGGGATGTTACAAGGAGATCTTGAGTTTTGATAAGGACGATTTTGAAATTTTGTTTTACTTCGATTTTTATATATTGTTAGTAGATTAGTAGATGTTAGTAGATATGATCATTATCCGTAATTAATTTAAAAAAAAACAAATAAATTAGTTTCATAGTTATTCGTGAAAATTGGTTACACTTGTGATAAACATTATCTGTAATTAATTTTTAAAAAACAAATAATTTAAAGTTTGCACAATGACCATTATGCACATAAAATTAAGGAGATCATGAGTTTTAATAAGGACGATTATGAAATTTTACTGTACTTCGACTTTTATATATTGTTAGTAGATAGATAAATACATTATTGCAACCGAAAATTTATTTTTTTGGAAATGATCCGCATATCTATTTTCTTTGTTTTCTTGAACATTTAATTTTCTAAGTTTTATTTTTATTTTCAAAAAACTTCACTATGACTCTCGATCTAATTTTTAAAAATTTCACTTAAAAAATAGTTTTGGGCAGGGTTGTACATGGGTAAGAAACTCTACGTTGGCTCAAACCGCCTCTTTTGGGGGTTGGATATTGTATTACACATTTATTTTTTCATTTTTTTCTTTTGTAAATGATGGGTCATCGTATTCTTTGAAAAAATATGGCCAAACAATATATTTTTTCTCCTAAAACATGCCGTGTAATAAATTTTCACTGTTTTTATACCATCAAATATATAAACATATACTAATAACAATGTCAAATAATAGCCTTTTAAAAAAAACAATATCAAAGAGAATAAGGTAGCAAACACTCAAAACCAATAAAAATTGAATCTCATTATCAACATCGACGTCAAAATTGCTAAAACTAAATTAATTTCACACAACATATATGTTTTACCCCACCCACAAATGTTTTTGAGGATGCCTATGATAGTAGTGATTCCTTGGGGTAAGCACAAGGAAAAAATAATGAAAATTGGTTTCTTAATTTGAATATTTTTTTAGCAGATATCACCACTTATAAGAACTAATTTTATCAATGTTAGTGTATTTCTTTGAAGGATAAATTATGTTCATAACACGTATGTCTGAATTAAATCGGATCTATTTTGCCATTAAATCATATTAAAACAATTAGGATACTAAATGTACTTGTATATCTCTTCTAGAATCAGAAAAATTTCGCCAATTATATGAAGACTCTGTGTATTTACGCTGAGACAAATTTTAGGATACTACTTGTTTATTTGTTCTTGAATCTTGAAAATTTCTCCAATTATATAAAAACTCTATGTGTATTTCCACTAAGACAAATTTTAACTATCAACATTCAAATAGTGGAACAAGAAGATTGAGCAAAATTCATTTGATGCTAAAGAGATAAGTGCTTTAGAAGAGTTTGGAGGATGTGGATCTTCTCCAACCCTTTTGGTTCGCCATCTCTCCTTTTTCAATCCAAGAGTTGATTGATACATGCAAACAAGAATAATAATAATAAAGAAGAGAAAAAAAAAGTTAGTGAATGACTGAGATTAAGACATGATGGATAACATGAGAGAATGAGAGGATCCAAATCCGAGTTTGGATTATGTCTATTTATAAGCATGCATACTCTCGTCAAAATATATTCATATGATCACCAATCATAAAAAACAATTAACACATATTAATGTTAATTATTGAAAAAAGATTTTTTTCTCTTTCAGATGATCATTAATAATATAAGGTAATAATTGACATTATCTCAATCAATAACATAAATAATATTTAATGTTATTGCTAAAATTGATGTACATATTATTATCATTGATAAATGAAACATAATATTCTATGTTTCATTTTTATTTTCAAACATCACTATGCCTCTCAAACATGGTCTAATTTTTTAGAAAGTATGCTTGGCTGTTAGTTGTTAGGATTGTGAGTATTTTTGGGCAATCTCAATTTTTCAAAGTGAAAACATACAACAATTTATTTGTTTCAAATTCTTAAACAGAAATATAATTAAATTATATCTCTTTTATTTTTTAAATCAGGGCGGCTGCGTTAGTGCAACTATGCGGAAAACATTGATATAAAGGTTGATGAATATTAGACAAGAAGGTGTTGTGTAAACTATTACAATCTTTGAAGTTGTTTTTAGGTTGAGTTCTTTCCCACTAAGTCGAAACCAAAATAAATTGAATTTCATTATTAACATCAAGGTCAAAATTGCGAAAAAAAACTACAAGAGGCCAGAGGGTGTTGTTTAAGGGTTCTCTAAAAAAATGATTGTTTGATGGTATAATTAAAATAATGAAAAATATAATCCAAAATCTCATATTCCCTTCATACACAACATTGTTATAAATAATATCGTTTAGATTATTGTGTGGTAGTTCATATCTAAATGAGATTTAACTATTTTTTCATTAATAATTTAAATAACATTATAAAAACTTAAAATAGTAAATAAAATACTATAATTTAAATATATTATAAAAAATTAAAATAATAAATAAAATAGTTTAAATGAATGGTAAAATTGGAAAGCGAAAACGCAAGTTCAAATGCATATATTTTATTTAAATATAGGTATAGAAGATTTTACAACCACTTATAAGAATAAATTTTATTGTCCTTAAAAAAAAGAATAAATTTTATTGTGTTTAATATTAGATGTAGCTTGTAAGACTCTAATTTTTATTGAGATTGTATATTTTTTCTTTTAAAAAACAAGCCAAAACAATTTTTTTCAACCTTCATCATCACATGCTTGCTAACTTCTCTTACACTCTTACACTTTCACAACCAAGTCACTTCAAGTCTCTTTAAGTCACTTTGCCAAAATAAAAAGTCTTTTTAAGTCACATCAAGACACTTTCATTTTGTTTAACTTAAATCAAATATACTTTAGTATATTTTTAGCCAAATCATGTTCCCTCGTTACCAACTCTTGTAAATATCCAATTTCAATATGGATTTTGTTTACTAAGATCATCCTCAATGTGAGAGTTTTAAACTTTTAAGAATTGGTACCAATTAGGTACCCCATTGGGAAGAAAAGATGTAACACTCCGATTTTCAAATAATAATCTTTTAGTATTTTTATTAGACAATGTTAGTATTATTGTTATTATTTGTAAGGCTTAAACACACTTTTGACCCCCTAAGTTTTAAAGTGTAGCGATTTTGGCCCCCTTTTAAAAAAATGGCAAAAGTGACCCCCCATGTTTAGCCCCTTTTGCAAAACCCCAATTTTGACCTGGTCAATCCTACGTGTCACGTCATCTATGTATTTTTTTATTTTTATTTTTCAATATTCCACGCGTATAATTAGCGAATTAAAAAAAAAAATGGATAAAAAAAAGGAAAGGCACGTGCGAGCTATTTGGTATTTGTCCACTCACAAGATAAATGTGATGCATTGTTCAAGGATCTAATGAAACATGGTTATCCATGTCTTTCTCTTCATGGGGCTAAGGATCAAACAGACCGTGAATCCACAATATCTGATTTTAAAAGCAATGTCTGCAATTTGCTGGTTGCGATGCCGCTAGGGGATTAGATGTTAAGCAGCTCGAATTGGTGATCAATTTTGATGTTCCAAACCACTATGAAGATTATGTACATCGTGTTTGGCGCACTGGCCGTGCTGGCCAAAAGGGTTGTGCCATCACATTTATTTCTGAAGAAGATGCAAGATATGCACCAGATCTGGTGAAAGCTTTGGAGCTATCTGAGTAGATTGTTCCTGATGATAAGAAATCCCTTGTCGAAGGCTTTATGGCAAAAGTGACTCAAGGACTGAAGCAAGCCCATGGGACTGGTTATGGAGGCACTGGCTTTAAATTTAATGAAGAGGAAGATGAGGTGAGGAGAGCGACGAACAAACAAACAAAGATGAAGATTTGGTTTGGATTGAAAGAAGAAGATGAAGGTTTAAGTTGGATTGAAAGGAATAGAATTCAGGAAAACGAAAGAAAAAGAGAAGAAAATGAAAGAAGGAGGTGAAGGATTGGTTTGGATTGAAAGAAGATGAAGGTTTGGTTGGGTTATTAAAGCTCGCACGTGCCTTTCCTTTTTTTTTATCCATTTTTTATTTTTTTAATTCACTAATTAATATGCGTGGAATATTGAAAAATAAAAATAAAAAAAATACACAGGTGGCGTGACACGTAGGATTAACCAGGTCAAAATTGAGGTTTTGCAAAAGGGGCTAAACATGGGGGGTCACTTTTGCCATTTTTTTTAAAAAGGGGGCCAAAATCGCTACACTAGGAAACTTAGGGGGTCAAAAGTGCGTTTAAGCCCATTTGTAATTGATTGGTTGATGTTATTAATTAAATTATTCAAAATTATTGAATTATAAATAATGAGGAAGTATAAGAATTAACAAAATGGTTAAAGAATGGGAAAAAAATCATCTTTTTGAAGAAAATAGCGTTTTTAGGTGAGAATAAGGAAGTAGAGTGCAAACAGAGGTGCATTTGTAAAATTGGGTAGAAAAGGGGATAAATAGTAAGCCAGGTAATGTTTTAGTGATTTGAACATATGGAGGTGTAAACAACAAGGTTGTGTAGTATATTCATACGGGTAGCGAGGAGTCTTTAACCTTCGGTGTTTTTATTTATTCTTATGACAAATCTTCGTTAAAATCATGTTCTTTCATATTACTATAATTATATGTCTGATTTTCGTTTCTGGATTGTCATGTTTTCTTGTTAAATTCATGATTGAAATATGATGATGTTGTGTTTTGGAATATATAAGAATAAGTGAGTAAAAACCATGGAATTAGAGGTATAGAATGAGGTTTTAAGGTGTTGGTGTGTTAATGAGAATTAATCATATGAAAAATTGATGTTAGTGGGTAAATGATGTAAAATTGGTGTTTTTGTGACGGGTGTTGGTGTGCATAGGTTATGATTGAGAATTGATGTAACACCCATACTAATTTTATCTAGAATATTAGCATGTGCATTAAACTGATACTGGATACATCAAAATTTGAAATAATAATAATACAACTGAATGAGTACAAATTGGCTCGTTTATACAATTATCCAAATACCATTAAAATACATGCACAAGATTTCTGATAAACTCCTGGGCTGGTACACGACGAGCAACTGCACTCCATTCAGTGTCTCCCTGATGCACTTCATCACGAACCCCGTGCTTACCTGTAAACATGCATCAGAAGGATTGGGAAGAGACATAATGTCTCAGTGAGCTCCACCCAACCTACTATTGGCAACCTCAGGGAACCTAGGGTCACCATGCACTACTGTTGGCAATCTCGGAGAAACCTATGATCGCCAAGCCTTAACTTTACCCATATAGGGTTATACCTGCATGTTCCTGCTATACTATGTAGTCATAAAACTGGACTACTTCCTGATAATATAGTGATCGAGGAAAAACCTAGGATCACTGCCTGATAACTGCTACCTACCTGATAACTGATTCCTGATACCTGATACCTGATAACCTAGTGATCGAGGAGAAACCTAGGATCACTGCCTGATAACTGCTACCTGCCTGAACATAATAAAGTATTTTCCTGTTATTATTATGTTAGTATGTTAGCGTGTAACAAATATTATTATCTGAGTTGATTTTACGGAATGCCCCCGAGTGGAGTAACCCCAGAGCACATTCCCCTGATAACCGGTGAAAATTCCCATCTGAGGCTAATCACCGGACTCCTCTTGCCTGTGTGTGGTTATCCTCGTGGAAAGTTCCTCCCATTCCAGTTGTATCTGGAACCCTCTGTGTTCTCTAACTGCGAGAACACAGAAGACACAATTATCTTTTAATTAAACTTATGTGTGGTTATCCTCGCGGAAAGTTCCTCATGTTCCAGCTGTAACTGGAACCCCATGTGCTATCTAACTGCGAGAACACAGAAGACACTAAGTTTATCTTGGTAATTAATTAAGTATTCCTGATATAATACATTATCCTGATATTTTCCTGAACTGATATACTTATCCTCAATATCACTCTGACGTGAATAACTGAGGCACGTCCTGGTATATAATCTTATCTGAACATATATATATATATATATATATATATATATATATATATATATATATATATATATATATATATATTTGTGTGTGTGTGTGTGTGTGTGTGTGAGTCGTCATGTAGGTTCCCTAACGGGCTGACATATCCAGAATAAATCTAAAGCGTTCCTGTGCCACGACTTGTCAACACATATACATACATATAATCTGTATAATTCCTGATAACATCTGATACTATTCTTGTACCACTACCTAAGGTACATTCTATCCTGAACTGTTACGTGTACCCTCAGTGTCACTCTGACGTGAACAGCTGAGGCACGTCCTGATGTACATATAAATGTACCTGAACTGGGGAAAGCCTGGTACCTCTGACTACGGTACACTATAATCTGCCTGGTTAAGGGTATCCTGAAAATCTAACCCTTAACTAATCTGAAAACCTGTAGATAGATTACCCATCACTCTTGCATGATACATATGTTTATCCTAGATTAATCCTTGAAGGCTCCTGAGCATCTCTATCCCAATGCATATCAAAGATCATTGGCATGGTACAGCTGTTTGTGAATAAAAATCCATCCTGGACCACTTCGCCCTGCGACCCTTAGCTTCGCTCTGCGAGATCCTGAGTCTGAAGCTTCGCAGAGCGTCCATGAACTTCGCTTTGCAAAACATCTGTCCATATTCTGAGTCTAAAGTTCGCAGAGCTAACTCTAGACGATGGCTGGGCGAAGTAAGTCAGTAGCACATTCTGAGTCTGAAGCTTCGCAGAGCAAAGTTCTGGTCGCTCTGCGATCGTAGCAGAACTCAGAGTTCAGAAATCGTGTTTTAACCTCAAATCTTGGTACCCAACGATCCAGTGACCTTTGAAACATGCCAGGGACTCATTTTAAACTATAAAAACATACTGGAATCAAGGATTAAACAGAAATCAAGCATATGTATCAAAAAGGGGAAAACTATCCTTTTTCTCTAAAATCTTAGAATTGAGTTGCAATTCTCACACAATATAACCCAAAAGGATATTGCTACTCTAAGAAACTCACCTGAATTCATTGCCTTGATTCTTGTAAAGCTTTACAACCAAAACCCTAGCTTTGGAATTACTCCTTCCTTGGCTTTTCCTTAGTTCCTCTTGCTTTAATCTTTTCCAAAAGCTTGCTTGCTTGCAATACAAGGAATTAGGGAAGAAAATAGATGGATTAATGGCTGGTGGAGGTGATGGCCGAATTTCTAGAGAGAGAGGGAGAGAAAATTTGAGTTTTAGAGAGAGAAGGAAAATGAGGAAATGAAGGGAAATGTGGTTTTGCCCCTTTTATAAAAATCTTGATGCGACAATTACCGAATTGCCCTTCCTTAAATATCTCTGATACATCTTCTCTCTACTGATAAATACCTGAGTCTGAAGCGGGATATTACACTCTACCCCCCTTAAAGAAATTTCGTCCTCGAAATTTAGAATCCTCCTGATATCATGAATGAATAGATCTTTTCCAGCTCTTTCTCCACTAGCCAATTCTCCAATTAAATTTGCTTATCGGGTTTCCATGGCTACTCTAGGGTCTGACATGTAGATTATTCATGCACCTCGATTAAACCTGACTGGTTAAAACTGTTCCTTAGCCATGGTTTCCCTACTTTGTAAGTCGAAGTTATTCGACAATCTCTTCCTTAAATGAAAGACTTGATGCACATTACATAATTCTTACATATTAAAGTGTGCGGTTGTTTGAACCAATTCCCGACTCACTTGACTATGTCCCTTGTTCGACATACTTCTTGTAAATCCAATTTAAAATCATTAAGTCTTGGATTCTCTTACTGAATTCTATAAGTTTTCCTTCATTAACCGCTTGATCTTATCATGACGACATTGGGTCGATCTTATCTTACTCAAATATTCCAACTCTTCAAGAGGTCTATTACATTACAATTTAATTCCAATGGATCATTGTCTTTGGCTTTCGCCTCGTATGTCAGCAACTCACAGTTATAATCATACTATTCTTCATATAGAATCATCCATACACTGAAAAGCATCTGTATTGAGTATTCTCAAATGGAAGTAAAGACTACTGCAACTACCTCCACTATCCAAATACAAGGATGAGGCATCATTTATGGTACCTGCTCCTTTCTTTCTGACATCCTGGTGTAACACTCATCACAACCATAAGTATTGCTTCCATTTCCACTGCAGGACTCCTTAAGGGCTCGAGAAATCTTATAGGCTACTCGTGTCCCGACTTAACTAGTCGACGACAACGCGTATCTAATTGACTTAGGAATTTTCTTCCTTACTAGGATTCTGACAATTTGCATCCTTCATAATACTTCTTAATCATATCGGGGTGAGTAAAACTAGCCTCATAATCCCGTCTACAACTTAACTTATGTTGTTCAAAGCCACTCCTTGTTTTCGAAAAGAAAACTCTACTCTGATCGCTACCAAAATAACACACTTAATCTCTTAATCCTTTATTCATAACCTGAACTTACGTAGCCCTTTACTGTAGACTACGAGTGACTTTAGATCTGCATAAAAAAAAAGTTCTTCTTCCTCTATCTGTGAACATTAAGTTCAAGAATTTCCGAACTCCTCAGCTAAGATATGTTTGATACCAACAAACTTGTTCTAGTCAATACCTTCCTACTTAAACATTACTGACTGCGTACCACAGTTACTAATACATGTCACATATTTGAAAATCTGATACACTACTATCTGAGTAGTATAAACACTGCCTGATAAGTATACATAATACTAAACATATCCTGATACATGCAACATGTTAACATAACGTGGTACACAGTGGAATAAACTCAAATGCCACTATATTGTCGTTCTTGATAGAGGCTTCAATTTCAAATTATCGTCTTGCAAGTGCAACCCGTGTTGTTGTTGCCTCATGCATAATACTCTTTTGGCTAAACTTACTCTCTTCAAGTCCACTTGAAGTTACTGAGCTAAATAGCTAGGTTACCGTACTAGCGGTGACTTCAATTACTTTAGGCTTAATGTGGTAGGAACTCATCTTTCTCATTTCTTACCACATGCTCTTAAAATTCCCTGTTAGAACTTGTGATAAGTTCAAGTCGTCACTGCTTACTGCTATTCTGTGTTTTAAGAATTGGGCACTTATTGCCTTTCCTGCGGTTCGTCTGGCAAAGATTTCACAAGAATCTTTGTTCCCTAAGCTTTAGCTTAAAATTGTTCGTTAACTCATTCTTAAATTATTCCTCCGCTGTGCAACTCTGATTTCAAACAACTCGCTTTGGAATAGGGGCAATACACCACTATTACCAAATTAAATCTCCTGACCAATCTCGTTCCTTAATAACTTTATAGTTACGATAGCAGAACCATTTTACGTTTGTTACTTCACTTGTGACTTAGACTATCTGCTTACCCAAGTGTTGTAATCCTTCTTTGAAGCCCTCGTACTAACAACAAGGATTATCTTCATACTGAAGATCGCTTCGAAATACTACTTACCTTATTAACTGGTCACCTCCTGGCTTAATGTTTTGCTTTAGATGTAACATCACACTTGCTCTCACAAATTGATTTTTTGGGATACTCTTCCAGATTCGCATCTCTCATATACTGAACCCACTGATGGTTCGAGTCTCGTTTCTATTCTTATTCGTAGGAATTTCATACTTATAATCTTTTCCGATACAACTTCGATCTCCATAGCCTTACCAGATCTCTTAGGTTACCCTTCGAGTTTCTTCGAGAACAATACGTCTAGAATAGATTCAAAATCTTACTGGTCTTCTTGTAAACCCAATCATAGGTTACGTCTCTTCAAGCACTCGGCTAACTGATCTTGAACTTCAACACTTTATCATTACCTTTGGATTCATCCAGTAACTCGTTACTGCATTCACAACTCAAAATCTGATTCTAGTATCTGAATGATCCAAGTTCTGTACCTTCTATCACTTTCAGAAGCTTACCAACATAAGGTGATCTCTTTCGGCCTTCCGAAATAATTGTGTAAAGAACCCATCGACTGAAAACATAAAACTCCTTAACATTAACCACGACTTTAACTTGTGCATTAGCGACGATCTTCCTGATAATAAAGCCTCAAATTCATTCTTGACTAAATTCTGATTATTCTTCAAAAACTGGTCAACTATAATCCCGTGTTATCTTAAACTTGTCTCCTTCATCCAATCAAGGAAGTTCGATATTGTTCATCCGTCAGTTCACTAAATCCAGCAATATGTGATTCAATCTTTATTTCTCGATTCTGCTGAAAATTTACATCTCATCTCATGCCCTTTCTAGGGGTATCTTTCACTTCTCGCTGAGCTTGCGTTTCTCATACAAAAACATCTTAATAACTCATGCTAAAGGAAAGTAGTCTGATCCACTTTTCTTTGTGTAAATCCTTGTTGAGCTTAGCTTATTTTCCAATCTTCTTACCAAATAGGACACATCCGAATCACGCTTCGATACGCAACAGGTCTTATCA
Organism: Medicago ruthenica; assembly: GCA_018208015.1. NCBI lineage: Eukaryota > Viridiplantae > Streptophyta > Magnoliopsida > Fabales > Fabaceae > Medicago > Medicago ruthenica. The sequence continues at coordinate 126,424 of WNNG01000449.1, forward strand.
CTACTACTAACTTATCCATCTAGGTTCCTAGGTTGCATACCATCTTTTCTTTAACTTCTCTTACTACGGTTCCCGTTTAGGTTCCAAATCGTTCCTTAGAATATCCCGTAATTCCTTATTCCATATGTCTTCCACAGATGACGCATCGCTCAACGACGCGTCCAAATGGGTTAAGGTACTTCACCTTACTCTTAAATATTCCCTATGTTCAACTTCGCCATTAACAGGCTTGGTTACTTTACGGCTTGATGACCATCCTTCGACATTGAATACTTCTTTGCCAATTCTGTCTTAAAAACATTACGCCTTAATCTTCGCTCTTCATACACTTCATTCCTCCACGGTCACATTCAGCTCTCAGACATTTATCCTAACAGTCATATACTAGATTGAGTTGATCAGGCTCAACTAGATGTGACCTTTAGAACAATATCTGGAACCCAATGGTCCCAATGCGTTTTATTGAATTTTTAATGACCCAAGGCACGGTCTGAATCGACCTGCTCTGATACCAATTGTAACACCCATACTAATTTTATCTAGAATATTAGCATGTGCATTAAACTGATACTAGATACATCAAAATTTGAAATAATAATAATACAACTGAATGAGTACAAATTAGCTCGTTAATACAATTATCCAAATACCATTAAAATACATGTATAAGATTTCTGATAAACTCCTGGGCTGGTACACGATGAGCAACTGCACTCCATTCAGTGTCTCCCTGATGCACTTCATCATGAACCCCGTGCTTACCTGTAAACCTGCATCAGAAGGATTGGGATGAGACATAATGTCTCACTGAGCTCCACCCAACCTATTGTTGGCAACCTCGGGGAACCTAGGGTCACTATGCACTACTGTTAGCAATCTCGGGGAAACCTATGATCGCCAAGCCTTAACTTTACCCATATAGGGTTATGTTGAGTCTTTTGGTGTTGGCTACATTGTTTGGCAAAAACCAAAGTATGGAATAGAAGCATTTCCTTATGTTGAACATTTCTTCAGTTACAAGTTTTCTCATTTAAAGCTATTCAGAAGCTGAAATGCTCATCAGAAGCACTGTAGCACTTCAGAAGCAGTTTCAGGTTCTGAAGCCAGCGTTGACTTCTGTTGACCACATCAGAACCTGGTATTCTCTTAGTTTTGCCTGGCCAGAATTTCAATTGGCATCAGAGCAGGCACCCTGCCTGTAATTTGGGTGAGATCCAGAGGATTAATTTCTGGCAAGCATGGATAGAGAAGGAGGCTATGTCAATAGACCACCCCTATTAGATGGCACAAACTATGAGTATTGGAAATCTAGGATGTGTGCCTTCTTAAAATCTATTGACAGCAGGACTTGGAAAGCTGTGATTAAAGGATGGGATCATCCTGTGTATACAGACAAAGATGGTAACAAGACTGAGGTTCTGAAGCCTGAGGAGGAATGGACCAAAGCTGAAGATGATCTGTCACTGGGAAATTCAAAAGCTTTGAATGCTATCTTTAATGGTGTTGATCAGAACATGTTCAGACTTATCAAACAATGTACTGTGGCTAAGGATGCTTGGGAAATACTGAAGACCACTCATGAAGGAACTTCTAAGGTGAAGATGTCCAGATTGCAGTTGCTAACCACTAAGTTTGAGAACTTGAAGATGAAGGAAGATGAATCCATTCAGGATTTTTACATGAATGTGCTGGACATGGCAAATTCTTTTGATTCACTTGGGGAGAAGATGTCTGATGAGAAGTTGGTGAGAAAAATCCTCAGGTCCCTGCCCAGAAGATTTGACATGAAGGTCACTGCTATTGAGGAGGCTCATGATATTTCTGCTATGAAGGTTGAAGAGCTCATTGGTTCTTTGTTAAATTTTGAGACTGCATTCTGCAAACAGCTTGATAAGAAAGGGAAAGGTATAGCCTTTACTGTGAATACTGAAGCTGATGATCAACAAGAGTTTGAAGAGGATGACTTATCAGAAGCTCTTGTGTTGCTGGGAAAACAATTCAACAAGATTCTGAAGAATGTTAACAGAAAAGCCAAAGCCAAAGGTTAGAACTTCAGATTCAATAACAAAAAGCAACAAACTGATGAGAAGAAGACCAAATCTGAAGAGAAAAGTAACCAAGCCAAAGGTGTGCAGTGCTATGAGTGTGAAGGTTATGGACATATCAAAACTGAGTGTCCTACTTTTCTTAAGAAGCAGAAGAAAAGCCTAGCTGTGTCATGGTCTGATGATGGTTCTGAAGAAGATGATGTTAGTGAATCTGATATGTGTGATACTGGTCTGGTAGTGAGGTCAGGAGCTATTTTGAAGAAGGAACCTGTTTTAGAGTCTGAGACTTTTTCAGAGTCTGACTCAGAGTCTGAAGGTTCATCTGTGTCTGAAGCTGTTAAAACTTCATATGATGAACTAGCTGACAACTACAGGAAGCTGTATACCAGAAGTGCTGAGGTTTGCAAACAAGTGCTGGATCAGAAGGAGACTATTTTTCAACTGGAGGCTGAAAAGGGAGAACTACTTGTGCAGAATTCAGATTTGAAAGAAGAAGTGAACCAGTTAAATTCCCAACTTGAACATATGAAAAAGCAAGTTAGAATGATGAATACTGCTACTAATGTGTTGGATGAAATTTTGGGTGCTCAGCAACAAGGAAAAACTGGATTAGGCTTTGATGATCAGACTCAGAACTCCAAACAGAAGATTATTGTTAAAGAGTTTGTTCCTGCCACTAAAACTGATAATCCTATGATTGGAGCATCTCAGATGAGACCTCAGAAACAATCCCAGATGCAAGCTCAGAAAAGACCTCAGATGCAAGGTCAGAAGCATGGTCAGATGATACCTCAGAAGCAACCTCAGAAATCTTTCAGAAACAGAAGGAAGAGGAATCATCCGTGGGTCTGTCATCATTGTGGAAAGAGAGGGCATATCAAACCATTCTGCTTTAAATTGTATGGTTACCCTGAACACTTTCAATTTAGAAGAGTGCAACCAGCTGCACCCAGACACAGTGTTCAAAAGGTGTGGAAACCTAAGGTTCAGAATGTAGGCCTAATTGCTCATACTTCTCTGAGAGCCACTTCAAAAGAAGACTGGTATTTTGATAGTGGGTGTTCAAGGCACATGACTGGTGTGAAGAAGCTGCTGAGCAATATCAGATCATACTCCAGAAGCTATGTGACATTTGGAGATGGTGTAAAAGGTCAGATTCTGGGTATTGGTGATTTGATCAGAGAAGGTTTGCCCAGACTTAATGATGTGCTACTGGTGGAAGGATTAACTTCAAATCTGATCAGCATTAGTCAACTTTGTGATCAGGACTTGAAGGTTAATTTTAACAAACTAGAGTGTATTGTTACTGATCAGGAAGATAAGATTCAGATGAGAGGCTGCAGATCCAAAGACAATTGTTACTTGTGGATTTCTGAAGAAGAAAGAAGTTTGACTTCTTGTCTTATGAGCTCAGAAGAGGAAGTCAAGCTCTGGCACCAGAAGTTAGGTCATCTGCATCTGAAAGGCATGAAGAAAATCCTAAGTACTGAAGCTATCAGAGGTGTGCCTAATCTGAAGATCAATGAGGACAGTGTTTGTGGTGATTGTCAGATTGGTAAACAAACAAGAAAGTCTCATCCCAGATTAGTTCACCAGGTAACTACCAAAGTACTAGAACTTGTTCATATGGATTTAATGGGGCCTATGCAAGTAGAGAGTATTGGAGGAAAAAGGTATGCGTTTGTAATGGTAGATGACTACTCAAGATTCACATGGATCAACTTTGTTAGAGAGAAGTCTGATACTTTTGAAGTGTTTAAAGACTTATGTACTCAATTACAAAGAGAGAAGGACTGTGGGATTGTCAGAATCAGAAGTGATCATGGCAAAGAATTTGAGAACAAGAGTTTTTCAGAATTCTGTGCTTCTGAAGGTATAAAGCATGAGTTCTCTGCACCTATCACACCTCAGCAAAATGGTGTAGTTGAGAGGAAGAATAGGACTTTGGCAGAATGTGCAAGAGTGATGTTGCATGCTAAGAAGCTGCCATACATGTTTTGGGCTGAAGCTATGAACACTGCATGTTATATCCATAATAGAGTCACTATGAAGAAGGGAACAACATCTACATTGTATGAACTGTGGAAAGGGAGGAAGCCTACAGTCAAATATTTCCATGTTTTTGGTAGCAGATGCTATATTTTGGCTGATAGAGAAAATAGGAGAAAGCTGGATCCTAAGTCTGATGAAGGCATATTCCTGGGTTATTCAGTGAACAGCAGAGCTTATAGGGTGTTTAATTCCAGAACCAAGGTTGTAATGGAGTCCATTAATGTGGTAATTGATGATCTGACTGCTGAGAAAGATAGAAGTGAGCCTGAAGTTGTTCCAGAGTCTGAAGCTTCAGAAGAACAAACTTCAGAAGCAGAAAAGCATTCAGAGTCTGAAGAAGCAGAAGATCAACCAGATCAAGTTCCAAATGGTAAAGGGCCATCAATTAGAGTTCAGAAGGATCATCCTAAAGACTTAATCATTGGAAGCTTAGATCAAGGTGTCAGAACCAGGAGATCAGAACCAGCTGCTACTGATTCATGCTTTGTGTCAAAGTTTGAGCCTAAAAATGTGAAAGAAGCCCTAACTGATGAATTTTGGATTGAAGCAATGCAAGATGAGTTGAATCAATTCAAAAGAAGTGAAGTGTGGGATCTTGTTCCAAGACCTGAAGGGTTGAATGTAATTGGTACTAAATGGATTTACAAGAATAAAACAGATGAGAATGGTACTGTAGTCAGAAACAAGGCTAGGTTGGTTGCTCAGGGTTATACTCAAGTGGAGGGATTGGATTTTGATGAGACCTTTGCACCTGTGGCCAGACTAGAGTCCATAAGATTACTGTTGGGTGTATCCTGCATTCTCAAGTTCAAATTATTCCAGATGGATGTGAAGAGTGCATTTCTGAATGGATATCTGCAAGAAGAAGTGTATGTTGAACAGCCTAAAGGATTTGTGGATCATAATTTTCCTAATCATGTTTACAAACTGAAGAAGGCCTTGTATGGATTGAAGCAAGCACCAAGGGCATGGTATGACAGGCTGACTCAGTTTCTTGTGGCTCAAGGTTACAGAAAAGGAGGTTCTGATAAGACTTTGTTTGTGAAGAATGAAGATGGGAGTATAATGATTGCTCAGATTTATGTGGATGATATAGTGTTTGGAGGAATGTCTCAGAAGATGGTCAATCTGTTTGTTCAGCAAATGCAATCAGAATTTGAAATGAGTTTGGTTGGTGAGCTGACATATTTTCTTGGATTGCAAGTCAAGCAAATGGAAGATACAATCTTCATTTCTCAGAGTAAATATGCCAAGAACATTGTGAAGAAGTTTGGTATGGAATCTGCTGCTCACAAGAGGACACCAGCTGCTACTCATCTGAAGCTAACCAAAGATGAACATGGAGTATCAGTTGATCAAAGTCAGTACAGAAGCATGATTGGGAGCCTATTGTACTTGACTGCAAGCAGACCAGACATTACTTTTGCTGTTGGAGTATGTGCAAGATACCAAGCTGATCCTAAGATGAGTCATCTGACACAAGTCAAAAGGATCCTGAAGTATGTGAATGGCACAAGTGACTATGGAATCATGTACTCACATAGTTCAAGTTCTGAACTGATGGGATATTGTGATGCTGACTGGGCTGGAAGTGCTGATGACAGGAAGAGCACCTCAGGAGGTTGTTTCTTTTTGGGAAATAACTTAATTTCATGGTTTAGCAAGAAGCAAAATTGTGTGTCATTGTCAACTGCTGAGGCTGAGTATATTGCTGCTGGAAGTAGTTGCTCACAATTGGTGTGGATGAAGCAGATGCTGGAGGAGTACAACATTGAACAAGGAACTATGACATTGTTTTGTGACAATTTGAGTGCTATCAACATTTCTAAGAATCCAATACAGCACAGCAGAACCAAACACATAGACATCAGACATCATTTTATCAGAAATCTTGTGGAGGATAAAGTTATTCAGCTGGAACATGTAGCTACTGAAGAACAAGTTGCTGACATTTTCACAAAGGCTTTGGATGCTAAGCAGTTTGAAAACTTAAGGAGCAAGTTAGGTGTGTGTTTGCATGAAGAGTTATAGCAATTACTGCAAACTGGATGTGAGGAAGATAGAGTACCTGCCAGTTGTGCCTATGTTAAGTGTGATCCTGAACCTGAGTCTGAATCTAACAAGTTTTCAAGGATCTGTGCTACCTGTTTTGATTTTATTCCCTATTTGAAGATTATGATTTGTCAGAATTTTGTGGCTAAAAAGAGGGAGAAAATCTTATGTAATGTGTTGGCTCTAATACCAAGTGTTGCTGCTCAGAGAATTAGTTCTAATTCAACTTTCAGTGTTATTCAGAAGTTGTGTGTGAAGCTCAGTATTCAGAACCAATGCAACAAGAGCTGTCAAGATGTTATTGAGGGGGAGTATGTGTCTCAGGGGGAGTACAAGTTTGCTATGATCCTGAGTGTTTCTGTGTTGAAGTATGGTCCTGAAGAACAATTGTGTGCAGCTCCTGAAGTATTATTGGCTCTGATATGCTCTGATACCATAAATTCAGAAGTAAGGGGGAGTTTGATGTATGCTGAGTGTATGCTGAGTTGCAGGGGGAGTGTGTGTGATGATCAGGAGTTGATCAGTAGCTCTGATATCTTGGAGTAGCTCTGATACCTTGTTTGTGATGATCAGGAGTTGATCAGTAGGAGATGTGTGCTTCAGTAGCCAATACCTTATTTGTGTTTCTCATGATAGTCATAAATGAATCCGCTGCTAATTACTATGTTATGATTGATCAGTGTAGAGTTCTTCATTGCTGAGTTGATCATAAGGGAGATTGAAGAACTTGGATGGTTTTAGCCAAAAAAATTTGCCAAAGGGGGAGATTGTTGAGTCTTTTGGTGTTGGCTACATTGTTTGGCAAAAACCAAAGTATGGAATAGAAGCATTTCCTTATGTTGAACATTTCTTCAGTTACAAGTTTTCTCATTTAAAGCTATTCAGAAGCTGAAATGCTCATCAGAAGCACTGTAGCACTTCAGAAGCAGTTTCAGGTTCTGAAGCCAGCGTTGACTTCTGTTGACCACATCAGAACCTGGTATTCTCTTAGTTTTGCCTGGCCAGAATTTCAGGTTATACCTGCCTGTTCCTGCTATACTGTGTAGTCACAAAACTGGACTACTTCCTGATAATATAGTGATCGAGGGAAAACCTAGGATCACTGCCTGATAACTGCTACCTGTCTGATAACTGATTCCTGATACCTGATACTTGATAACCTAGTGATCGAGGGGAAACCTAGGATCACTGCCTGATAACTGCTACCTGCCTGAACATAATAAAGTATTTTCCTGTTATTATTATGTTAGTATGTTAGAGTGTAACAAACATTATTATCTGAGTTGATTTTATGGAATGCCCCCGAGTGGAGTAACCCCGGAGCACATTCCCCTGATAACCGGTTAAAATTCCTATCTGAGGGTAATCACCGGACTCCTCTTGCCTGTGTGTGGTTATCCTCGCGGAAAGTTCCTCCCATTCCAGCTGTATCTGTAACCCTCTGTGCTCTCTAACTGCGAGAACACAGAAGACACAATTATCTTTTAATTAAACTTATGTGTGGTTATCCTCGCGGAAAGTTTCTCCCGTTCCAGCTATAACTTGAACCCCATGTGCTCTCTAACTGCGAGAACACAAAAGACACTAAGTTTATCCTGGTAATTAATTAAGTATTCCTGATATAATACATTATCCTGATATTCCTGATATTTTCCTGAACTGATATACGTATCCTCAATATCACTCTGACGTGAATAACTGAGGCACGTCCTAATATATAATCTTATCTGAACATATATATATATATATATATATATATATATATATATATATATATATATATATATATATCTGTGTGTGTGTTTGTGTGTGTGTGAGTCGTCATGTAGGTTCGTTAACGGGCTGACCTATCCAGAATAAATCTGAAGCGTACCTGTGCCACGACTTGTCAACATATATACATACATATAATCTGTATAATTCTTGATAACATCTGATACTATTCTTGTACCACTACCTAAGGTACATTCTATCTTGAACTGTTACGTGTACCCTCAGTGTCACTCTGACGTGAACAGCTGAGGCACGTCCTGATGTACATATAAATGTACCTGAACTGGGGAAAGCCTGGTATCTCTGACTACGGTAAACTATAATCTGCCTAGTTAAGGGTTTCCTGAAAATCTAACCCTTAACTAATCTAAAAACATGTAGATAGATTACCTATCACTCTTGCATGATACATATGTTTATCCTAGATTAATCCTTGAAGGCTCCTGAGAATCTCTATCCCAATGCATATCAAAGATCATTGGCATGGTACAGCTGTTTGTGAATAAAAATCCATCCTGGACCACTTCGCCCTGCGACCCTTAGCTTCGCTCTGCGAGATCCTGAGTCTGAAGCTTCGCAGAGCGTCCACGAACTTCGCTTTGCGAAACATCTGCCCAGATTCTGAGTCTGAAGTTCGCAGAGCTAACTCTTGGCGATGGCTGGGCGAAGTAAGTTAGTAGCACATTCTGAGTCTGAAGCTTCGCAGAGCAAAGTCCTGGTCGCTCTGTGATCGTAGCAGAACTCAGAGTTCAGAAATCGTGTTTTAACCTCAAATCTTGGTACCCAACGATCCAGTGACCTTTGAAACATTTCAGGGACTCATTTTAAACTATAAAAACATACTGGAATCAAGGATTAAACAGAAATCAAGCATATGTATCAAAAAGGGGAAAACTATCCTTTTTCTCTAAAATCTTAGAATTGAGTTGCAATTCTCACACAATATAACCCAAAAGGATATTGCTACTCTAAGGAACTCACCTGAATTCATTGCCTTGATTCTTGCCAAGCTTTACAACCAAAACCTTTGCTTTGGAATTACTCCTTCCTTGGCTTTTCCTTAGTTCTTCTTGCTTCAATCTTTTCCAAAAGCTTGCTTGCTTGCAATACAAGGAATTAGGGAAGAAAATAGATGGATTAATGGCTGGTGGAGGTGATGGCCGAATTTCTAGAGAGAGAGGAAGAGAAAATTTGAGTTTTAGAGAGAGAAGGAAAATGAGGAAACGAAGGGAAATGGGGTTTTGCCCCTTTTATAAAAATCTTGACACAACAATTACCGAATTGCCCTTCCTTAAATATCTCTGATACATCGTCTCTCCACTGATAAATACCTGAGTCTGAAGCGGGATATTACAATTGAATTATTGAGAAATTTTTTTTAAAGGTTAGTGGTGATTTAATTCTATGAAAATTTATTGTTAATGATTAATTTGTGTGACATGGAGGATTATGAATGAAAGAGAGAAATTATAGTAATTTTCTGCATAAGAAGATTATGATGTGGTTGGATTAAATTGGGTATAAATTGAACTATAAAACTTATTTTTGAGTGGACCCGGTTAGGTTTGAAAGTTAGGATATAGTAGTATATTACTATAAAGTTTTGTAGTTTAAGATTACTTGTACACTGCTTTGTGATATTATGAACTTGATTGTTCTGTTTTATAAATTACTCTGAGTCAGTCAGCTTCAAAAATTGATATCTTAAGCTAGGAAACTCCTTTTCGAGTGGGACCAGTTGCGTTTGAAAGAGGACATATAGTAGTTCTTGCATATTGAATTTCATAATTTTAGCATTTACATATATGACTCAGTAACTCTGTGAACCTATCTGCTCTGTCATCTAATTTTTTAAGTAATGTTGTTGACTTACGGAAAAATACGATGTCGTTAATATGTAGGGCAATTGGGTGGGAGTAGTGGTTGTAGTGTTGAGTGATGGTGAGTGTGCATTGGTGATAAAATAATATATTTCGAATGATAAATCTAAATGATGAGTAATCAAGAGACTTAGTTCTTATTATGTTAAATTGGGATAAAAGTATAATGTTAAAGGGACTTTAGTGAACTTAAATTAGTAAATCAAATCAGTTAGTTGAACATTAATTGTGGAGTGTACTTGGATAATAGTAGGGTTAAAGATAATATGACGATGGCCTTAGGAGATTAACTTCCAACGTTGGCTAAGTTAGGATGAGTGTCGAAACTTGACATGTTTTGAAATAATATGTTTTAGACGATGAATTGAATTGTTGTGATATTAAATGATGACCAAAGATGAATTATTTGACGATGTGTAATGAAAAATTATTTGACGATGTGCAATGATGAATTATTTGACGATGTGTAATGATGAATTATTTGACGATGTGTAATGATGAGTTTTTAATGATGTGTATTGATAAGTAATGACGTGGCATTCATGCATTCACTGTCGTGTCTATTTGAAGATGTGTATTTAAAGATGAGTTGGATAAAATCAGTAACATACCTTTGATATCCAAGATTGGTGAGTAGGTTTGGTACCACATGCATATTTGGTCGAGTTTAGGAGCATTGAATACATTAATGTATTTTATTGATGAGCGTGAATTCATAAATGATAATTGTCTTGTTTATATTTTGAGTGACTAATTGTGATTATTAAATGATGACGATTGATTGAGGTTTATTAAATAATGGTGATTATTAAATGATGATAATTAATTGTGTATTATGTTTTCTATCTCTTTGAGTCTACCCATGATGTTTATGCACACGTATTATTTTGAATGTATGTTCACCCCCTATTTTTGCGTTGGATGTATGTACCCTTGTGTGGTACATATACTCAGGACGAAGAAATTTAGAAGCTGTAAGTTTTGGAGGATAGCGCGAAGTCATACTCGTCAACTTTTTATAGCAGTTGAGTGTTTATTTTGTGTCAATGCTCTGATTCTGTAACACTAAGAAATTGGGATTTCTTTTTATTTTCAGACTTTATTTTGGAATTCATGTTGTAATTTAGTTTAATTGTTAAGATGATGTGACTATGTTTTGAACTTATTTCCGCAGCTCTATTTTTAATTAAATTGAAGTACTTTTAAAATGATGAGAAAGTGTGACACCCTCGTGCGTTTACATATTAATCGTATTTTTAATTTAGAAAATACTAGTTGCGATTAAGGTGTTACAAAAGATGTTGGAGTCTTATAAGACTCAAGATCTCACTTAAGACCCCTAATCTTAAGTGGAATCCATACTTTTTTGAATATTAAAAAATTGAAATACAATGATATAAAGTTATTGACAATGAGTCTCATTTAAAAAATTTGTGTTAGATGTTAGGTTGGAGTAGGGCCGACCCAAGGCATAGGCCGGGGGTGCGGTGGCCTAGGGCCCATGCCCATAGGGGCCCAATTTTTTTTATTTAGGGGGCGTATACAGAAATAATTGGTTAAAAGGGGGCATGTATTGCAAAAAGCGCAATAAGGGCCCTGACCATTACCAGACTTCAGCCCATAAGTTGTTTCATCCTTTTTTTTACAACCCAACAGCCTTTCCTTTTCACACCCCCAACCCAACGGTTTCATTTTCACCCCCTAACATTTCATTAGTCAAAACGCAAAACTTACAAGTAAAACGTAAATCGCTGAAGTAACATGTAAAACCCAAAATATCTACTCCTTTCCATATGTCAAATTTATTTTTATTTTGAGGGTGCTTTTTGGTGTTTTAGATTAAAGCTAATTTGAATTTGTATTTAGATTTCATAATATAATATGACTTTCATCATGAGTGAAAGTTTCTTGTTTGGGCAATAGGGGAGTGTATTTTATACTATTATGGATTTATGGTGACGAATAATGATGAAACTCTTTGAAAAATTTTGGAGGTAGTAAATCAACTGAATTATCTAATCAAATAATGAAACTTATATAAAGTTTGGTACGTCTACTATCATTTTACTTAACTTTGTTGGGTTTGGTTATGTCCGCCCAATTATTATTTTTTGGCTTAATAGGTCATTTGGTCCCCTAATTAATTTTCAGTTTTCATTTTGGTCCCATAATTAATAAAATCCACGTTTTGGTCCCTCAAGTTAATCTCCGTTAGTCAAATAAATCCACCAAATGTTAAGTTTAACCCAAAATGTCTATGGTGGACCACCTACAAGGTTGGTCCACCATGGACCTTATTATTTTTTTTAATTTTAACCATTTGATCTATGTTTTAAAATAGGAACCGTTGGATCACAAATGTCTATTGTATCATACTATGAACCATCAACAACTGATTGTTTTCCCTTTCTTCATCTTCTTCTTCATCATCTTCACCATTTTCTTCATACATCTTCATCAATCATACCCTGAGAAAAAAATCATAATCATCTAAAAGAATTTAATCTCTATACATATTTCTTAGATCCAAACATAGCATCAATTTTTCTCACCAACCCATGTTCCTAGTCCTACACCTAATCCAATCCCAACACCTAATTCTGCTAATAACATAACATGCTTCTGTTCCATCATCACAAACATTCTCCTCTCATATGCTGAAAAAAAGGAACGAAAAAACCCCAATTTGTTGAACGATGAAAAGATTGTTCCTTTTACTTGTGTTTTCCTCGATTCGATTTCAGTTGTGGTCGATTTGGGTTGTTGGCTTCGATTTTGGTTGCTGGTGGATTTGACAACAAGCAAGCAGTTACGCTTTCTCTTCCCTGGAGAGAGTCATCAAATCCCTTGATTCCTCGATTTAATTTCGCTAATCGTTTGGTAAAGGCTAGGAAAAGGTAAGTTTGAGATTAAAAATGGGTCAGATTTAGTTTATGCTTCTTTGATTTTGAGATTAGAAATGGGTCAGATTTGATTTCCAGAATTTGCTGATGGAATTTGCTGTTGTTGTTGTTCGATAGAAAAGGGGAAAGATGTTGTTGTTCTTCCAAAATTGGTTTTCAGATTTTGTTTCCAGAATTAAATTCTTCCTGTTGTTGTTTCCAGATTTTGCTATTGTTCATGTTGTTGTGGTTGGCTTCCAAAATTAAATCTTAGGAAGAGAAGACAGAGGAGAGAAGAAGAGGAACGATAGTGAGAGAAGAGGAAAATAAGATGAAGTTATGAGATGAAAAAGAAAAATATTGGAATGAATTGAAATTGGTGAAAGAATTGAGAAGAGATGAAGGATGATAGATTTTCTGGATTTTTTTTATGAATGTTGTTGAAGATTTCATGAGGATGATGAAGAAGTTGAGGGAAGAAGATGAAGAAATGAGAAAAAAAATTAAGTGGTGATGGTTCACTGAAAGATACAATAGACTTGCATGATCCAACGGTCATCTTTCTTGAAAAAAGATCAAAGGGTTAAAATTGAATAAATTAATAAGGTCCATGGTGGACCAACCTTGTAGGTGGTCCACCATAGACATTTTGGGTTAAACTTAACAGTGGTGGATTTATTTGACTAACAAAGATTAACTTGAGGGACCAAAACATGAATTTTATTAATTATGGGACTAAAATGAAAACTGAAAATTAATTAGGGAACCAAATGACCTATTAAGCCTTATTTTTTGTTTTGTTATTTTTTATTAATAATATATAGGACGAGATGCATTTGACACACGATGTTTTAGAGTGTTGGCATAGTTGAGATTTCAAAACATCGTATTATAGTGACAACCATGATTAATACAGATTACCTTTAAAAAAATGATTAATGCATATTTCATTCATCGTTTATAAAAAAAAATGATCTATCATGTAAGGGGGCCCTTTTCTCAAATTTGGCCTAAGACCCCTAAAATGTTAGGAACAGGCTTGGGTTGGAGGGATTCAGTGCTTATTAGGCACTACTATTGAAAAATTATATTGAGTGAAGTGTACACGTGAGACCTATTTAACTACCCAAAAACGGATGTCTCCATTGTGGATGCTCTAACATATTCACTCGTCTTAGTGATTTTATTAAGAAAAATAGAATATATTTTGTGTTTGTTTATTGTAATAAAAATCAATTTATTTAAAAAAAAATTAGTTTGTTTGGATATAACTATATAAAAAAAATCCCTTAAAAAAATAAAATGGAATTTTTGTTACAAAAATACCTCAATTTTAAGACCAGCTGTTTTCTCTCCCCTCTAAAAGGGATAAAAAATGTTTAGATGTAAAATGAATAGAATAAGACATAATTGTGTTTCCTCTGACAATTAAGTTTTCATAATTAGTGAATAGGTTGTGTTTTTTCTGACAATTAAGTTTCATAATTAGAGAATAGATTATCAAATTTTATCGGAGATTGTTTTTTACTCTAGATATTTAGAAGTGTAAAGTGAGTTATGATGAAAAAATTTGTTTGGAAAGTGATTGTTTTGATTGGGAGGAAGTTTGTTTTAATTGGTTGAATCTGTCTTAGTTTTTTTTTAATTAGTAGATTTTAAAAAGAGAAATAATAGGAGTTTTAAGCAAAAGACATTAAAAGATATAATTTTGCTAACGTGTCAAATAATTAAAATGGGGTAAGATTGTATTTTTTATAGTAATTAAGTTTCGTGAAGCGCAAGTAATGTAGAATATTCTTGCAACTTATGAATATGCCTCAGGTCAAGCGCCCTTGAAAGACACTATTACAAATATTCTAGGTAATGAGGCAACTTATAAATATGCCTCAGGTCAAGCCATTGGTCTTCCGTCAATGGTTGGGTGTAGTAAAGAGGCAACTTTTGGTTTCATCAAGGATCATATTTGGCATAAAATAAATACATGGAGAAGTAAATGTTTGTCAAAAGCATGTAGAGAGGTAATGATCAAATATGTTTTGCAATCGATTCCCTCCTACATTATGAGTATTTTTCTTCTGCCCAACAAATTAGTCGATGCTATAGAAAAAATGATTCATGCTTTTTGGTGGGGAAATGGTGGGTCCACAAGACAAGGTATACACTGATTATCGTGGGAAAAGTTATATGTCCATAAGAACCATTGTGACATGGAATTTAAAGATTTAACATCCTTTAATGTGGCAATGCTTGATAAACAAAGGTGGAAATTCCAAACAGAAAACTTCAGCCTAGTTACACGTTTATTTAATGCTCGTTATTTTCCTAACAACAATTTTGTAGGGTTAAAGCTTGGGACCAATCCGAGTTATGTGTGGCAAAGTATTTTTAATGCAAAGATGGTCGTTAAGCAAGGGGCAAGATGGCGAATAGGCACATGTGCGACTATTCCATTTCTTGGTGCATTGTGGCTGAAAGACGAGCTGTCTTTGACAACTGAAAGTCCTATGTATGCACCATTGGATCTTGTGAAGGTGAAGGATATTCTTGATCAGACATCCAAGGTATGTAACACTCTTTTAATCAATATTTTGTTTGATCAAAACACGACCCAACTAATTTTGAATCCTCTTCTTCAACCTTTAGTTAATGAGGATAAGTTGATTCGGAAAGCTGAAAAGAATGGTTGTTTAATTTTCATCACTTACGGACTGCATATGGGCCAAATCTAAGTAAATCTAAGTTGAAAAGAACAGTTGTTTATTCTTCAATGCAATCGTACACGCACACTGCAATCCTCCTCTTCAAGAGATGCTGCATGTCTGTTCTCGTACCCCTAATGGACTGCCTATATATGTGACAAGCATTATAAATATGCTTGATAGTAGTTGAAGTTCTACTGTTCTTTTTCCTTAAATTGGTAAGAATTTGCCTCGGAGGAACATTCGAGTCTGTCAACTCACGAAGGTATTTACTTTCATTTGGGTTGAGATGTCTGGCGGTTTTATGACCTTTTAACACATCCGCCATCTCATGGTTGTGTCTACCGTCATTAACTTTGAGGCTTCAATCACCAACAATTAACAAATAACCTCTCACGCAAAACAAACAATCACATTTCACCGAACCAGATATTTTGCGTCTGGACAACTTCTTGTACTCGGTATATGAAGCTCCTCTTTCGTATATCACTCTAACAAATGCATTTATGCCATTTCCACATTTATCTGATTTATCAGCAACAGTTGAAAATCCTAGTTTCCTTGTTTCCTCTCGAACCCACTCCAACAAATCGTTCTGTGTAGCAAACTTTTGTTTGGTGGTAAACTGTTCTCGATGATCAATAGAAACAACAACATCTGGAGGTACAACAAGTAGTGGAGCATCCTCTACTTTCGCATCGCCGGAAGGAATATCAACTTTCGGTGGGGGATCCTCGACTTTGGCATTTTCGGAATCATCTATAACTTCAATTGAAACAATCGGCAACACCATATGAGGTTCAATGTCAGGTGCCAATTCATGGGAGGCATCAATAGAAACATCCATTACTGAAACAATGCGAAAGCATGGTCAGAAAAATTGGACAGTTTCTGTACTGGTGCTGTTCGGATTATACAATATGAAATACATCGAGGGTTTTCAGATTTTATAATCCGAACCATGCAAGTTCAGTTTGGTTGACGTGATCAAAAGGAACGTGCCTAGAAATCGAATGAGGGAGGTTTTACATGAACATTACCTTTGCATTCAGACGAAAATGATGTTGTAAACAACCATTGATGACCAGATTGCTACTCCAAATCACGTTTTCACCCAAAATGGTGTGTTTTTGGAGGTGTAAGGAATGTTTGGTGATAAATGTGGTAAACTTCTACTAGGTTCCAGATTGTATAATCTGAAAGTTTTCTCGCTTTTTAAAAAGTGGAGTTTTCAGATTATACAATCCGAACAATTCAAATAATTTGCGGATTCTACTTTCCAAAGTGGATTTTCACCAACTCTAGGCAAGGATGAATCTTAACCATGATGGCCTTTAGTTTTTACGCTGTTCGGATTCTAAAATCCGAATAAAAGGTAATTTTGAAAAAAAAGGGCGAGTGAGAATACAATAGGGTGGAAAAAGTAATAGTCTTTCTATATATACCCCCCTTAAAAGAAGTATTGATATATACACCCCGCCCTATAAAACAAATTTTGGGCCCCCTACGTGCATGGGCCCTAGGTCGCCGTACCCCCGACCTATGGTTGGCCCTGATCAGGAACCATTGTGACAGCGAGGTGCAAAATCAGGAACCAAACATTTTTTTTAGTGAAAGAACCAAAATGCTTGTTTATCCTCCTTATATTAAAGAACAAAAGAAATTGATTCTTTTTTTGCTTATAATAAGGAATGACGGAAGGATACAATTTAAAAGGAGTTAAATGGTCCAAACATGCAACATGTTCTTACACTAGTAGTATATTACTCCATCCGTTCCTTTTTAAGTGTCGTTTGATTGTGGATTTAATGTTCCTATTTATTTGTAGTTTTTGTATTTTAAGGGTATGATTTTTCACTTGTACCATTTCTCACTTACTCGTATCTTTTTCAATAAAACTAATTAATGCTATCTATTTAGAAAACTAAAGTTTGTTATTTTTAAACAAAGTTTTTTTTTTTTATAAAACAATGTTTGTTTTTTGTTGTCTTCAACATTCAAATCTATGTCACATAGTATGAATCTAGTATTGGTTGAAACCAATTTTGATTAAAGGAGTTGGAGGAAAGTTTAATTTTTCTTTACAATTATTAAAAAATATGTGTAGAATATAATATTTAGATTATTGATAATTGTTTGTTATGGGAGAGAGATAAAATGTGTTATAAAAATAAGAATTTGTTGAAGAAAAAAGAGCGTAACTAACAATTGTTTGTTATGAGAGAAAGATAACACATTAAATTTATTGGAAAGAGAAAATGTGTGCAAAAAAATAGAAATTTATTAGTGGATTAAAATGAGGGTATAATAGGAAGAAAATGTGCAAAAATACATTTCCTTAATTTGGTGTTACTATTTCAAAACGACACTTAAAAAGGAACGAAAGGAGAATATAATAACAAACACAATTCATCTTAAAAAAACAAACACAATTCATTGCACATATTAACACTTGAATAATTAAGATTTAAATATGATTTTAGTCCATTCAATCATAGCGTTTTTGGGTTTTAATCGCTACAAGTTTTTATTTTTTTAAGATTCAATCCATGCAAATTTTAAAATTGTTGCTTTTAATCTTTGGAGTCATACATGATCTAAAAAAAATCATGTCACATGACTAAGTCAGTTGATGTCAAAGATTAAAAACAACAACTTTTGAATAATTTGCAAGGATTGAATCCAAATAAAAAACAACTTATTGGAACTAAAACTAAAAAAAAATCATGATTGCACTAAAATCATATTTAAATGAATAATTGACAAAGTGTTCACTAGTATGATTGTGATATAAAAGCAATATGAGATTTAAGGTGCGTTTGTTTATGATTTTTTATTAAAAAAACCATTTTTCTCATTTTGAAGTGTTTATTTCTTGTAAAAAAAAGTGTTTATTTATGATTTAAAAAAAATCATTTTTTATCATAAAAACTTTTTAAAAAATATTTTTTTCGACTGTATAATAAAAAACTATTAAAATTAAATTTTCCCAAAATCTATTTAAAAAAAATTAAGGAGGCAACACATGAACCAATTAAAAATTATTTTTTTAAATGTTTATTTTCAGTGAGTAAACAAACATTAATTTTATCAGATTTTTTTTTAAAAAGGTGCGTTTGTTTTGGATTTTTTTATAAAAAAATATCACTTTTGTCATTTTTAGATGCTTGTTTTAGATTTTTTTTTTAAAAAATTGATTCTAAAATGAAAAGCTATTAGGATTAACTTTTCTCTATTTTTTTTTTTCAAAAACAAGAAGGTAAGACATAAACTAATAAAAAATAATTTTTTTGATAGTAAACAAACATAAATGACTTCAATTATTTTTTTTTAAATCTGAGTTTTTTTAACACAAAGTCTAACTTTAAAAAAAAAAAAACACCCTTAACTCGAAAACTATTATTGATATTGTTACTAAGCCGGTTAACAAGTACCATTGTTATGCCTCTGTCATTCCTTGTGTTCAGGAGTTGTTGAGAATGGATTGGGAGGTGCAGTTATGCCATTCTCTTAGAGAAGGGAATCCTACTGCAGATTTTTTGACTAAATTAGATGCTGTCAGCGATGACAAGTTCAAGATTTGAGACTCCCCTCCAAAAGACTTAAATTCTTTTATTTTAAGTGACTCATTAAGGATTTTTTTATCTCAAGACTAAGCTTTTTTTTTTTCTCTCCTTTTTCTTTCTTTTTAAGCATATGTACCAAGAAAAACTTAATTCAGATAACCTGAAAAGTGTGAAGAGATTCTAGAAAAGGTTAGCCACTTGTGTCTGAGGGTATAAGGAAGGCTTTAAAAAGTGTTAAACGCCCCCCTTATGCCTTAACCCATCTATAGACTATAAACCAACACTTTAATATTAATAAACCCGAATTTAGCATCACAATTCTGCATTCACCTTTAGTTGAAACACAGACATGTATATCTAATCATTCAACTATTTGACCAATTAAAAAGCTTGTTTGCATTTGTTTAATGTTGATAGAAGGACATGTACCAGGTTATTTTCCACTATGAAAGTGATAGATATTCAGTGTTCCGGTTTGTACAAGGCAAGCATCATCGTATAACGTATATCGACTTACGTAAGTGGCGGAGCCACACACAAGAGCCCGCACAACCTTTTGTAATTTTTATTTCATATTATATAGTATTCATAGTCAAACCACACCCCAAGCCCACCCACTAAAACAAAACACGTCACACACCAGCCTCCTCTCTCATATAAGGGTACAAGGTATCTTGCACTTTATATACTCTTTGTAGATTGGTTTCTAAGTAGCGGCATATACAAGACAATATTTACATCAAGTATTCTTACATTAAGTTTTTTTTTTTTTTTTTAATTGTGAATCTGATTAGGAGTTTCACTTATCTACTTGTGATTCATTTTCTGCTGCATTGTCTTTTTATTTTGTTAATTTTGCTTGATCTCATTTTGTATTACTAACCTTTGAGGTGTCATTTCACATGGGAAAGGCCAATCCTTTGCCACCATGAGAAAGACAAATATTTACCTACAACTACCGGTTTAACAGGTTACAATTGACTTTGTTTGGTATTGTAGTTCAGAGAAAAGAACATTAATGACTTATTATACTGTGAACTACACCCCCATTTAAAAAATAGTACTATCCATGCCACCAAAATTGTCTAATTCAGTACAGCAAAACCAAAATCAGTCTTCGTTTTCTTTCTCGTCTTCAACCACACGAGCGAACATCAGAGAGCTTCCAAAAACATGAAAGAAAATCCCAGGTTTGGAAGAGGAGGGTGAGGAAGATGTAACCGATGGGCCATTCGAAAGTAAATGACGAAGGAGTTTGGAAAGCAATCAAAGTTTTGAAGAGAATACGGTGGTTGCGTTAATGCTTGCCGGAAAGGAGGATGGTGGTCACGGTGGTGTGTTGTTGGAGAAGAAGGTGGAATCGTTTATTTTTTTTGAAGGAAGAAGGTGGAATCGTTGGTGAATGAAACATAGAGTCAAGTCAGATTAATTGTAGTGCCACTTGGCATGATATTGACCCTTGGATGTATCTTATAAAATTAAAATCAAATTTTGCCAAAAAAAATCAAATTAAAAAAAATTGCCAAAATTGTGTAGAAAGCCCATTAAATAAAACTAGCAACAAACCCGTGCTAAGCACGGCTGCACGGGCTAATTCAAAGCGGGGGTCTATGCATCAAAACGCATTGCAATGCTATATGAACTGAGAAAATAAGAAAAAACTAATGATAAAGTCGACGTTAATGATAAAAATGGCAAATTACATTGACTTTCCTTGAGATTTTCTTAAATAACACAATCACCCATTCTAGCGTTCCAATATTAATTTTTCTATTTGAATCAATTTCTATCCGTTCTTTTGACAAGTGAGACTATCTATCTTTAATATTTTGTTGTGGTCACGTTGGTCCTGTTTCGAATTTTTACCTAATCGAGTGATTCATTTTTGGAAGAAGTGTACTATGCTTTGACAAAGAAATAGTGCACTATGCTTCTTAAATAGTATTTTCGTGGCATTAATAAAATGTAGCTCTAATCTACTATAATGTTATTACTAGCTCAACTTTATCCATCATAATTGCCTCCTATTCAACCATTGACACTCAATTCCCAGCTTGAAAATTATTTTTAAAATGTATGCTCTGAAGATGCATTTTCAGAATTAGAGGGGATTGGCAATCTTAGTATAAAGATGGTGGAGACGAGAAAATATATTGCATACCCATTTGTATATTTGCTTTTAGAGTTAACTTTGATACTACATGTAGCGATTGCAACAGCTAAAAGAGTTTTCTCTACTATATAGATTATCAAGAATGAGTTGCGAAATCGCATAAAAGATTGATATTTAAATGATTGTTTAGTTAATTGTATATAGAGAAATTTTTTTATTGAGATTGAAAATAAGAAAAACATTCAATATTTCTAAAAACTGACAAATCGTAAAGAGCAATTGTGGTGTATATTTTTGCTTTAAATAATTAAATGTAATATATATATATATAATGCTTCAAATTATATATATGGTGCCTCCATTATTCAAAATTTCTGACTCCGCTACTGAATTACGTCGTAGAAGTACTACGGCTACAAGGCATATCCATGTCTTGTTTCTTCCAAGTACAAACAAACGGGAAGTTCTTATTTGTGGATCGTAGAATTTTCAATTACGGCCCGTCAGAAACGACAGCGCACAACAACTTTCTCCTCACTTTCTTTTTTCTTTGCCTATCATTATTCTTTGACATTTTTATTGGTAAGAAATTTTGGAGAGGAATATAATTTATGGTTTCTCTTCCCACACCACCAACTAAGGTGACTAAGCAAGCATGCTCACCATCTCTTTCTAGAAAAAAAAAAGGAGGTTTTCACTAATCACGTACTGTTTTATCAAGGAAAATGGGGATAATAAGAACTAGAGTACTTTAAAAATTAATTCAACTTTTGTTCATTAACTAATGAATTATTTTTCATAAAGCAAACTATTTTAAAGGATATTTCAATATTCCTAAAAAAGGATACTTCAATTATTCAATGTATAAATTAACATTTCACTAATCATGTATTCTAGAAAAATGCTAATGAATTCTGTCAAAAAAAGAAAAAGAAAAAAGCTAATGAATATCTTCAAATATTAATTAACAAGTAATTAAAAATATATTAAATTATCGATTGTATTCTTAGAAATCGTGGTTGGACCTAACTCATTTTTATAAAAATAACTTGTGATGTAAGGATGTCTACACATATAAACACATATTCAGACCATCTCTCATTCAATGTGAGACTCACACACCTCTCATGCTCAACGGTAAGGGGTGGGCATGGTTCAGGATGAAAACTGAACCGAACTAAACTGAACTGTTTGTCAAATTTAAAATAACTGGACCAAACCGAACTGTTTGCATTTCGAACCTAACCAAACTGTTCCAACTGTATCGAACTGTTTCAGTTCAATTTCTAAATTGTTAGTAATGATTTGTTTTTTTTTGTTTGGTTTGGTTCAATGCAACAGTTCGGTTCAACTGTTTGGTTTTTTTTGCCCACCCCTACTCAACACTATTGGGCTTGGTGCGTGAATATAAATAGTTGGTGGTTAGATAGCGAAAACATGATAGAAGATGACCCAATTGATCTTGGACGATGATACCATCTTAATGTGCTTAATATGTTGATGTTGAACGATGTTTGAAAAGATAAACTGCATTTACACCACCACATTAGACTAAAGTAGCATCCGTGACAAGACAGTGAAGCTCCATAAGTAATTAAGTTCCTAAGCCAACAAGAATCAAAAGATACATTAGCAACGCCAGGATACTCAACTTCAATACTAGATCGAGACAAGGTTGGTTTCCGTTTCGCAAACCACACTACTCTTAACATGTATAAATGTTATATAAAACTGTTGTTATTTTTTGTTGATAAAATTTAAAAATCTCGTTGTCATACGTGTTAATGTCTGCTTTGAGTTTCAAAAATATGGCATTAGATGGTTGTACCTCCTTTTTTTAAGCAAATGGGGGTAGGTGTTGAACCATATGCAACTAATTATGTAGATAAAATAAAAAGTGAAAGTATAAAAGACCATGGGAGATAAAATCAGACCTAGTAAAAGCAAACACAAATTAACCAAATGGGTAATACAGTAGCCCCCCGAAGGGTAAAGAAACAAAAACAAGATAAACAAATCTAAATTTGGAGCCAAACAACCACACTCAACATGCACAATCCAGCGAACCCGCGTATAAACGCAAAATCAAATTGCAAAAATATATGATGTGTGAATTGATGAGCACTGAAACCAGATTTTGATAACGGCGAATGGACTCGACTGCCAACACATAAACAAATCCATGACCTGACAACTCATTGCGACAAGTATCAACAACTATCAAACGGACGGAAACACCGTCCAGAGAGCGAAGCCAACACCTTTTTGAGACAAATAATATGAAGCAAATAGGTAAGAAGGAAACCAACAATTGCTGCAACAAACTGCACCACAACACCACATTAAGCACAAACTGGAAAATCCATTAACAAGCTGTGATTAAATCTGAATTGACCAAAACTCGGGTTAAAAAAAAAAGTCAGATAAAAAAAGTGGTAAATCGAACCATATGAACAAACAAAACAACAATGAACCCAAATGCGATAAACCTATAGACCCCACAACGAACCCATATGTGGTAACCACACCTTGGAACGTGAACAAGCTGACAAGCCCATGCATTGAACCATAGGAACAAACAAAGCAACAACAAACCCAAATGCGATAAACCTATAGACGCCACAATGAACCCATATGTGATAACCACACCTAGGAACGTGAACAAGCTGGCAAGCCCTTGCAAAATTGAGCATGATATGTGGACAAAGTCCGTCGTAGATGAAAGCGTGGACGACGACGACTTCGAAACAACAACAACGACCCAAACCCAAATAGAGATTCAAAATCACACGATCTAAGAAAGCATGATTGGGGAATAATGGGTAGACGACCACGATGGTGATGCCATCAGTTAACTCCCAACACAAAGTGTTAGAAACAGACCCTAACGAGTTTTTTGTGCGACCAGAACGGGGGTTGGATGGTAACACAACCAAGAGGATCACAACCACCATCAACCATGCCTACATCGTGGACAACTTATCCGGATTTTGGAGAGGGTGGTGGTGGGTGACGAAGGGTGTCTAATTTTAGAGGGAGGAGAGAGCAAAGTCAGTTTAGAGAGAAAGTGAGAGAGAGCCTTTTATCAAAAAATAATGATGATAGGGGCTAAAAACTAGTAGTATATACTAACACTTTCATCTTATCAGGCACATGATGAACCATAAACTCCTTACTACAAAAAATATGAGCATTTCTCTCCTTCCAAATACTTGAAACACATGCGAGCCAAACACTATGAAAACTTGACAAAATCTTTTTACAACATGAAACCACCAAACGATGTATAAAAACTAAAATCTTACTTTTATGTACAAATGAATAAATGATTAATAATGTCAGATATTTTAGATATCTATTTTTTTCAAAGAATATATATATATATAAATAATTTAGGGCGATATGATGATGCTCCCGAGGAAGACAAGAAAGGTCGCAAGGCTAAAAAAGCACACACGAATATTTACATTTACCTCCTTCTCAATATACTAATGGGGGCTCAAACACCCGAACATCCAAATTCAAAAGCCTAACTTTTTACCACTAGACAAACCCTTTGAAGTTAAAAAATATCAATTTTTTTTGTCAGGAAAAAAAATCTAATCATTCAATAATAATTGAGTTCTATAATTCAAATTTTAATAGTACCTTTTGTCTCTCCCTAAATATGGAACCATGTTATCTAAATCGCGAAAATTAAGAAATTTTCGGTGGCTTTAAATTTGTTCACCTTTGACATTTTTTTTTGGGTACAACATTTGACATTTTTTTTTAAATTTACCTATGATGAGAGATAATCAGATTATGTTTTTATGACAGTACTCCTCCGTTCGATAACAATTATCACATTTGCGCACAAATATGAAAATTGCTTTTCCCACATTTAACAAAATTAAAACACACCAGAAAATGACATTTTTACCCCGGCGGCAGTTAACTGCCGCTGGGATGGTGCCATCGGCAGTTAACTACCACCGGCTACCATCGGCAGTTAACTACCGCTGCGGGCAATTATGCAGAACAGAACCTGCTATTTTTGCAAGAAAACCATTTTTCGGCGTATTTATTACCTGTAATCCAAAACAACAATTCCAGAGGCAGTACAAATCATACATCAATGATAATCATTCATAAGCAAGAACAATACATAATCTTTCACAATTGACCAAAATAAAATCAATTCGACATTTCGTTAAAATTACACGAATGTTTGAAATTCAACAAAAACATAAACAATGTTTGACATTCAACAACACATTACGTAATATTACATGAAATCTCTACCGACATTCGTTGCACATACAGTTGGAACGAACACAAAGATATAATATATTATTTTCAATCATATGCCTAAACATAAATCCAACGTCACTATCGTCATGAATGAGCCGAGGCCAATAGACCGTTTTCCACATGTCTTCATCTTTATCTGCCCCCAGGTCATAAATTGGCATCTGAGCAAATACATGACATGTATGATGATTTTCACCAACATGGAGAAAATAACTGTTAAGTTGTGCCTTCAACTCATCCATAGTGTCGGTCGGAGTTAGAAAAACCTTAATTGTCTTTTTGAAAGCAGAGTACCGGACATGAGCTTCAATTTGTGCAACCTCAGACATGTTTAACTTCACAAAAGTTTATGAAATATCAAACATCAGAATAATATTAAATTAAACGTAATAACCAATATATATATATATATATATATTGATATGTTAGTTATATATTGGACACAAAAAATTGGCGTTACAATATCGACCACAAAAAATATGTCGGTGTAATATCGACCAAAAAAAAGGATGAACACTAACAAAAACAAAAAATCACTCATATCGCATCAAGTCAATTTGAACCATCTTCATCTTCCACAATTACTTGAAATTCTTGCTTTGCTTTTTCAGGTGTGTCACACAAAATTGGATTGGCTTGGTTTGACTCCTTTTTTGGTGGGAGCGGATTCTCTCTCTTCTCAATGTTCATGAGGTCTCGAAACCTACCTTGCTGGTCCAAATACTCAAATTCCCAAGTTGATGCCTCTTCATTTCTGTGTATGTTCCACTTCGTAGATGATGGAGGTAGTGGATAATCATCTTTCAAAAAAACAAGAACAAAATGATTGAGAATTAAGCCTAGGCACATGATGAGGTTTTTTTGCTTAAGCGGTGGCACCCCTCTACGTGGGAAAAAGGATTCCGAATTTCTGATTTCGTGACTTGTCAACTCCACTACAAGCTATTGTAATAAGTTGCAACGATGTGACCCATGTCGGGAAAAGTCAACCACTTATCTACAAGTGCAATACCACCACTATTTGAGGGAGGATGCAAGCCATTTAAGATGTAGTTAAAACGATCCTCACTCGCAAATACCCGCACATAATCATTTCTATGATCTTTCAACTCTTGAATAAGATGTCTACGAACCATGACATGACTTTCTTCGGTGAAACCCAAGAACTCAGCTATATCCCGAAAACCACAATTCCCATCGCCTTTAACATCCGCAATTTTTTCAATAAATGGAACCATGAATTTTGGCATATAGTCAATAGGGCTCAAAACATCAAACACATCATGAACCGGAGTAGGCTTTGGAACCGGGCTAAGCTTAGGAAACCGAGTAGGTGGTAGAAGTGGGGAACATGATGATTTGCCAATACGAGCACCCTTTCTTTTAGGAAATGATGACATAGTTTGCGACGATTGACTATCCGGAAATTGGGAATCAACACGCTCCCAATAAGAAGGGATTCGACTTGTCGATGCCTCATTTGCTTTATACCTCACTTTTTTCGGCGCTCCCTTGGTTGGTACTTTTCTTGGAGGAGGAGAAACCATTGTGGATTCTGGAAATGCCAACTGACGCAACACCTCTTTGATTTCTAGTTTGATTTGATAAGGAACTTTCTTGAGACGTTCCTGAATACCATTCCACCTCAACAGAAAAACCATCTTCATTACTTTCTTCACCCATACATAACCTATGCCAATGACGGTGTATCTCATCCAATCAAATAGGCTTGTTGTCACGGATTTTCACAGCAATAGTGCATGCACAAGGTAGCCCATACGATGTCCTTATCACACAACCACAAATTTCTTTGTCCATGCACAAGGTTTCCTTGGAACGCCATCAAAAATAAAGCTTAAATCAGTCCTAGACACATAATCAGCCAACCCAGAGTACAAAATGACGTCTTTGTATCTATGTTCTAATACAGTACAACTCCTCCCAAATGATGTTTGTATCTCAGTTAACTGGATCACCAACATATCATGTATTTTCTCCTAACAAGTACCAAAATCACCTACACTATTGCTCAAATATTTCTTCAGTTTACCATGAGCCCCCTCAACTCGGTTGGTGGTTCTGCAGCCAAGATGCAAGACACGGTCTGTCCATGCCCTCACTATTTTCTCCTTCACAACATCCAATACGGTGCTCTCGACATAAGTAAGAAACTTTGGAAAATCTTTACAAACATTTTTGAATTCCATTAACGCACTTGCATATAATTCTTGCGTAGGTGATTCAACAACAACATCCCAAGCTCTCATTACCTTGTTAACTATGTCACTTGGCTTCACCTCTTTCCCATCCTTCGGTTTCACTCTACAGTCAGTGATGCACTTTGCTCTGACATTTTTACCAACATGAAAATAACAAAGTATTGCACTAGTTTCAGGGAGAACAGTTGCTACCACATTCATCAAAGTCGTATCTCTGTTAGTCACAACCACTGAAGGCATATTAATCTTTGAGTTAAGAAGTTTGACCAACATCTGTAAAACCCAAGTAAAATTATCATCTTTCTCAGATGTCAAAAATCCAAAACCAACAGAATACGTCAAATCAGTCGAGGTGACCCCAACTATCTCAAACAATGGCATTCTGTACATGTTGGTTTTATAGGTGGAGTCCATAACCAAAACTGTTGGAAAATTGTTAAACAACTTAACAGATGTTGGATGAGCCCAAAATATGTCTTGAATAGTAGTACTCTCACTTTGTGTTCTGGTGAAATAGACATAGTTGTGCTCCTCCAACTTAGAGATTAGATACTGCATATCAGTCTTGCTACCTCTGTTTGACTTGAATATTTTTTGACGTTCATTGTAGACTTGCTTGATATTTGTCATGCAATCTTGTCTTTTTTTCTTCAAATTTATCAAAATATTTTTTGGTAGCACCAAACTCTTGGTCAAGTCGTACAATCTTCTTGTCATCCTCCCTTAATCTACCCGCAAGCATGTGTCCTTCTAAACTTGGCTCCATCTCATGGTTGTGAACTCCGTTAAGAATATTCAATCTCCAATAATTTGTTTCCCTACTAAGATATCCACGAACCATGAACTTACACCCACATTTTCTTGAACCCGTTGCCTCATGCTTCAATCTTTTTTTCGGCACTTTGTGGTCGCCACTCCTTTCACAAATTAGTTGCAACATTGGATTGATCAAATTGGATCTACGTATAACAATTGTAAATCACGCCCTATTTGCTTGATGACATACCCAATTAAGCAAGTCATCTCTATCCTTCCATTTAACTTCGCTTGAAAAAAAATGAGCCGTGTCAACTTTGTTGGCCTCAAGAGGGACAACACCAGAGTCAACATATAATGAAGCTTCAACATGGACATAAGTGAAATTTCTGGCTAGCAAATGGTTAGGAGTTAACTGGTACTGAATAACAGGTTCTGAACTAAAAGTAACAGATTCAGAACAGAAACTTAAGCACAATTAAAAGCAGATAACCAGCAGGAAATAAAAGTGCAGAAATAAAAAGAACACACAGGTTTGTTAACCCAGTTCGGAGTAAACACCTCCTACTCTGGGGGATACCAATCCAGGAAGGAAATCCACTATTGGAATTAATCCTTAAGACTCAGACACTGACCCCCAGTTCCTATCCTAAGCAATCAACTTCCACCTAGTCAGACTTCTACCCAACTCTTGAGTATTAGAGTCCACTAACTTCCTATTCAAGTAACAGCCCAGTCACTTGAACAAACCTGAACTAACACCTAGTTCTGAACAAATTACCCAGTTTTGAAGAACACTCTTCAATACATGACCTGCACTCGTACCTACAGGCTTAGAGTGATTACAACTCAATTAAAAACACTAAACCAACTCAAACAATGAGTGGTGCACAAACAAAGCTAACAGCTTACACACTAAGACTCAATATCTCTGATTTTTCTATTATGTGTATGTCATGAATAGCAGCAGCACTCCTCCTTTTATATCCTTCAGCAATTCTCTTAAAATTGAATCCAATCTTCTGAATATGATTTGCTATTGATTTATGAATGGCTAAAATAATTCTGCAATGTATCTTTGAAAGATTACATCAGTAAAATACGTGTTTTCATAAAAACAAACCAAATCTTCATTAAATCTTCTCCAAATCAACTAGCATTCTAGAAGCAATATGCGAGGATAAATCCTTGATAAATCTCGCCAAGATTCATGCAGAAATAACTTGCAAAAATGCAGCTTCTGAAGAAGTCAACAAAAGTCAACTCTGCTACAGTGCGTCTGATGCTTCAGACTCAGGATTTCAGCTTCTGAAGTGCTACAGTGCTTCTGATGGCCAAAAGTGCTTTTGAACAGCTTCAAATGCAATTTCTTGTAACTGAAGACTTGTTCTAAACATGGAGATGCTTCTATTCAACACATTGGATTTGCCAAAACATGCAACCAACTACAAAATACTCAACAAGAAGCTTCAATGTTAGGCGGCATTTTATTTCCGGAATTATCGACAAAAATAGGTTTTGTCTCGACCGGATCATCATCCGTATTTTCATCCATAACTATGAATAAACAACAAATAACTATGAATAAATAACTTACAATTGCAATAACATCAATATCAAAATTAATTAAACCTAAAAAAGTAAAAAAATTCAAAAAATAGGCAGTAAGCCTGGTTTTTTGAAGTTTTCCATCGGCACCTAGCTGCCGCTGCATCGGCAGTTAGCTGCCAATGGCCCCATACAGTGGCAGTTAAGTGTCGCTAGCCCCATGTTAGGTTTTGACGAATATTGACAGAAAAAACAGCAAAAAAAACGGATTAAATGATGCATTACCTTTTTCTTGACGTCAAAAGTGTGTTGAAACCTTCTAGTATTGCTGCTTCAATGATTTTGGAGAAGGATTGTGGAAAAAAATTGGATTTAGGTGTTTAGATTGAAGAGGAATGAGGAAAGGGAAGTTGATGGAACAATATAAGAGTAGGTTGCTGTAATCAGCAATATCAAGAACGCAACGGCAGTTAACTGCCGATGGATTCAAAAGCGGCGGCAGTTAACTGCTGATGGGATGATCCGGCGGCAGTTAACTGCCGCCGGGCTAAAAATGTAATTTTCTGGTGTGTTTTAGCTTTGTTTTAGCTTGGTACAACATTTGACTTTTTTTAAATTTTTTTTTACCTATGATGAGAGATAATCAGATTATGTTAATATGACAATACTCCTCCGTTCGATAACAATTATCACATTTGTGCACAAATATAGATGTCACAAGAAGAGGGTCACTGTCAATCTCAACGTAGTTTTAGTTGATTTTTTTTTTCTTTCAATTGTACCATTCTAATTAATTTTATACGCCCCATGCCTAAGTTTTCATTTCTATTTTACAACAATTATGATATTGAAAACGCATCAATAGTTAACAAGAATAGTTGGATAATTCGTAAAAAATTTAACTAATAAAAAAGTGTGTTGAAATTGTCTTTCAAAAAATGTATTATACATCCATCGGTAAATCACAATCAATTACATTCGATATTCTCTCTCTTCCCCTTTTCTCTTGTGAGCCGTCATCAAAATCTAGTTTCTTCTTTGTCATTCACCAAAGAGGGGTGATTTAGAGTCAATTTTTGACCCAAAATCACCCCTCTAATTCGTTTTTCTCTTTCCCTTTATTGAAATAAGTGATTTTCACATCTATTTCGTTTTTCTTTCTTGACTTCGTCGTCTCAATGCAACGTTGTTTTGTTCGTCGTCTTTGTGCGACATTGTTTGTCTTTCTTGTTTTGTTTAGGTATTTGTTCGATTTATATTGTCAGATCAACTTCGATCAAGTGCAGATCTAATCAATGACTTTGGCATCGTCAATGTTGCAGATCTGAAGACATCGATATTCCGGAGACTTGAATATAGTCATATGTGTAGTGTCGCGTCGAATTTCGGATATCAAGCTATTGACAAGCGTTGACTCACTAATTTTATTTCACGACTGAACTTTTAATTTTTCGGGGAAAAGGGGAAAAAGTTCTAAATTACCACGTTTTTTTAAAAGATTTTGGGTTCGGGAGTCGATTATGTGAGAGAAAGGTATTAGCACCCCTCACATCCGTTGTACTCAACGGGAACCTCCTAGTTAGTTAAGGCTAAAGTGTTTTTTAAAGTTTTGCTTGCTATGCTTAAATATATAAAGGGAAAAATGTAAAGGGGAAAATGATATTTTTTATTAATGTGCTTGACAAGATATGAATCTTGCTCCTACGTATCTCCCGGTGCGATGGAGAAATCAAAGCTACGTAGTTCTTTGTAGCAAAAGTTTGTGTGTTGGTTGATTTTAATTATGAAAAAAAAAAGGTTTGATCGCGCTTGGGCGAAAAAGTTTGTTTTTTTTAGGCAAAATAAACATGGTCTACTATCGTTGCGACGATAGCTTAATGAAGACCGACAAAAAGTTTTACCTACTACCGTTATGAGGGTAGTTTAAAGAAGGTAAAAAGGACGGACTTGCACTCGGGCGATGGTATCCGTTTGAAAACACGCACGGGCGTAAAAAGGTTTGAATTGACCACGGGGGCCAAAAAAAGGTTTTGGTGTGTTGGATGCGTTGAAAATAGAAGGACGATTGCCCGAACAACGAGACATACGTCAAGTATTCGTACAACCGGGAAATGGAGAGACATACGTCAAACCATTCCTTTTTCAATCAAGTTTATTGTTGAAACTTTAAGAAATCCCAAAAGAGCAAAACACTTAGTTAAAAAACCTATGAACAAGTGTAAAACTCAAATTAGTTGTTGCAACTTGTGAA
The DNA here is from genome assembly GCA_018208015.1 of Medicago ruthenica. NCBI lineage: Eukaryota > Viridiplantae > Streptophyta > Magnoliopsida > Fabales > Fabaceae > Medicago > Medicago ruthenica. The sequence continues at coordinate 158,556 of WNNG01000449.1, forward strand.
CAAGTGTTGTTCAAGTTATTGAAAAAAAGAACAAGTTTGTTGAAAATCATGAACAAATTTGTTGTTCAAGTTATTGGAACTCAAGAACAAGTTTATGAAAAAAATGCACAAGTTTATGGAAAATGCACAAGTTTATGAAAAATGCACAAGTTTATTGAAAATGCATAAGTTTGGAAAATGAACAAGTTTGGTTTTGGAAAATGAACAAGTTCGGCTCAAGTTCAAGTTTGAAAAAGTGAGCAAGTTTCTTGTTACTCAAGTTAACTATTTAAACTTGTGAATTTCCAAATGTATGCAAAAAACCCTCGTTATGTTTTGAACCAAAATGAGTTTTAATCCTCTTAGATTCTGAATCTTCAAGTCAGAAACTCATAAGTTGGCTTTCAGAAGCTTGAACTCAGAAATTGAGTTCTGTCATGGTCGCAGAGCGACCTGAATATGGCTCTGCGGACCTGAGTTCTGTCATGGTCGCAGAGCGACCATAACTTGGCTCTGCGAACCCTGCGAAAATTTGAACTCAGAAGCTGCTTCTGAACTTCTGTTCAGAAGCTGCTTCTAAACAAGCTTCAGAACCTTAAGAGGATTGAAAAACTTGGGAAATTAGCAAGAAAAGGAGTAAAGGAGATTCATTTCTATTTAAAACAGTGCCAAAGAAAGTTAAAAGAGATCATGTTTTTTGACCGAAAAGCAGAGTCAGTTTTTCTTTATACATTGAAAAACTGAGGAAGTTTATAACTGCTCCATCTCTCCCATTGTGATGATATTAGTACCAGCCTACCAGGTAATTTCATAAAAAAATATTCAAGATCCAACAGCACGTGTAGATTGGACAATTAAAATGAAATAGAGGAATATAAGACCTTAGTATAAGACCAAATAAGACCATTATATTGTATTATATTATAGGGTGGGACCAAGTAGACTCTAGTGGTCTATATAAAAGCTTAACTTCTTGGGTAGTTTTTTAGGACCCTTTCATTCACATTATTAATCAACACCTTCATTTCTAATCTCTCTTGCTCTCCCCCTACGAACTAGCTAGATATATAAAAAAAACTTTATATTTTGCTTAATTGTCGTGGGTTTATAGAGATGGATTTTGTGAAGAAGTGTAAGAGGGTATGGGGAAGCAACAATAGATTATATCCAGAAGAAAGTGGCAGTGGCAGTGGCAGCTATGGGAAATTATCAAAAAAGAGTCACAAAAAACAAAAGGATAATACTAAGAAAACACCACATGGTTGTATTTGTGTCTACGTTGGACCTGAGAGACAAAGATTCGTAATCAAGATCAAAATATTCAATCATCCTTTGTTCAAAACTCTTTTAGAAGATGTTGAGAATGAATATGGATATAGAAATGATGGTCCTCTATGGCTTCCTTGTGATGTTGACTTGTTCTGTGAGGCACTTGTGGAGATAGAAAGTGCTGAGGATGATTTGGGTTTTGTGGGTTGCAATTTTCCACTGGTTCACAAATACAGCCCCGTTTATCATCCTTCATTGTCTTGTCGCTCTTCTAACTTGAGCTGTGTTGCCAATTACGAGATTTTGGTATAAAGTTGTAAAATTAACTGTTGCAGATATATGTATCTCTCCTAAGATAGAGTACATGATAAAATTCCAAAAAGAATTTAGTTGGAACATTTTTTTTTTGAGGGATAGTTAGAACATTTTTGTTCCTATCTTCTTTATACATTTTTTTTAAGGATTCTTTATACATTTTTGTTGACCGAAAGATAGAGAAAATGATATATACATTTTTGTTGAACAAAGATAGAGAGCGAAAAGAAGAGAAAATAAAAAGTGAAAATGTTTTTTTTTAAATAAATGTTAGTATGTTAATTGCTATTAACTTTGATTTAAAAAGTATGTTAATTGTTATGTTAATGTTCTCGTTGTCGAGATTTGAATTTATTTCTTTAAAAAAAAATTGGAACATTTTAGTTTGTAATTTTTTTAACTTAAATAGTTAAAAATAAGATAAAATAATACTAATAACGTATTATATAATTAATTAACTATTTTTGAACGGAGACTGTTATTGTTCTTTTGATTTTATCATCTAATTATTAATTTTTATTTATAATTTGGAAGGATTGGATTTTAAAGTGAAGACTCATTTTAATCTTTTAAAAAAAACTATGAGACGCAATTTAGTTCGTAAAAGAAAATAACTTTAGTCTTCCAAAAGTAACAACCTTGGTCCTAAGAGAAAAGAAAAGGAAGAAGATGAACAACCAACTCCTTTAGTTCTTAACCTTGGTCCGATAGGATGGTAAATCCTTCCGAGTCGCCATATGAAATTCTTAACTTAAGGAGAATTTAAAGGATTTTAAAGCTCACAACTTATTTCATTCTCCTTCCACTTTCCGCTCCTCACATTCAATGTATAAGCATATTAACACATATTCTATAAGAACTCTTTACCAATTATGAGATTATCTAGAAGTGAGATTTATTTTAAGTTATGTTTTAGTCGATTAATGGTCTTGTTAACTAATCGATTGGTGGATTAATTGTTTAGTCAATTGGTCATTTAAAAGGTGATAAATTAGAATGATGATCTTAATCTTGGTAATGTTTATGTATGAATCGCAAATGAAGTATTAAAGGATTAATACGATGTTGATAAGGGTTATAATGCTTACCTAGGTAATGATTGAAATATAAGTGTAAATTATTAAGCCTTGGCTTAAGTTATAATGATGAGAAATTGTTGGATTAGCCTTTAGGAATGCCATGAAGTTTCTCACACTCTACGAGGGTGCATTCTACGAAAATTGAACATCAATCTTTGTACATGAAAACATAATGATCCTCTCAATTTTTAAAAAGGTTGAAAGTTTCATTTGGTTAAAGTAAAACACTGATAAGTTGAAAAATTTAAAAAGAGTTCAAAAATAATTAAATAAAAAATAATTAATGCACAAAGAACATCTTCAATGGAAATTATTTTAGCTAATAGAGACTACTACTTATTTGGTACCCAATTTGAGGATGAGAAAAACGGCTATGAATAACAGATAGCACGCCTTGTACAAGCACCCTTTCTGTCCTCTATGATTCATGGCCCCCAAAATTTTAAAAGAAAGGAAAGGTGTATTTTTTATGACTAGTAAATGAGATAATATAATTTAATAGATAAAATATTCTTGAAAAATATTGATGTAAAATTATTAGTGAGATTCGTTTAGTAAATCTAAAGAGGTGTGGAGTTAAAGTGATTTAGTATATATTATGTACTAATATTAAAAAAATATAAATGGGTGATCTATTTAAGTGGAATCAATTTAATCACCAATTTGAGATTACCAACCTCATTGTTGTTCTGACTATTTTTATGTTTATCTCTCTCCATGTAGATCATTTCATTTCTTTATAGAAATTGTGAGGATTCCAACTCCTTTTGACAACTAAATTGTTGTTTTTTATGCTAAAACCATGATATCCCGACACTCGTTTTTTCCATACATTCGACACATGATTAATCACGCTAAAAAATGGTCTAAATCCAATGTTAGAATTGTGGTTAATACATCCACATGATTAACTACAATTTTCAACGTGATCTAAATTACATTTTTGGGTGGAATAATATTAAGTCAGACTTTATTTATCTTCCGGCTAAACTTTGAATTATCAGGACCATTTTTCTTCGAGAACCGGAGGATTGACACAATAAATGGATGTTAATTGTTAGTAAAATATTTTTGTAAAATTATTACCAAAAAAAAATTGTAAAATAAAATTAGTCTCTTGTATCTATATACTATATATAAACAAAATAGTCCATTATGAAAAGTTTTTGAGCTGACTTTTTTGTTATTCCAATTATACCATTGAACAAATTTTGTTATAATAATGTTATATTGTTAGTGTTATTAAAAAAAGATAATTTTTTAATTATATTTGTTATATTATTGTTGTCGTTGAAAAAGATAAATAGAGTTTGTTACATTTGAAAGTCTCAAATATCTATATCTATACGTATAATTTTAATATATATATATATATATATATATATATATATATATAATATTGTTTTTACACGCTAATTTCTATAAAAAAATCGTTGATAATCTACAAACGTTAACGCAATAAAAAGAACGGAAAGACGGACACATAAGTTTCCGTCTTTTCCCTAGTGATTGTAATCAAAATAAATGGGCACACGTGGATTCTAAAAAAGGATAGCCACTTGTCTCAAATTAAGGCTTTAAAAATTGTTAATTCACCTCCACTAATTATTCTTTTTTTTTTTTGGTCAATCCTCTACTAATTATTATAGTACATCCATAGAACATAAATCCGAATTTGGCTCCAAGATTCTGCATTCACCTTTTGTTGAAACGCAGACATGTATCTAATCATTCAATTATTTGAACTCTCGATTTGTTTAATGACAATAGAAGGACCATTACGGGTTAATATCTATCTACCTGTGTTCTGTTTTTTCTTTTGTAGTCAAGCACAACATATTTATTTTATACAAATACGCAAGGCTCAAGCACAAGCTATTGTTTCTTTTCCTACAATAAATTATCATTGCCTTTCAGATTTTTTTGAAAGTGATGATAGATATTCAACGTTCCTGTTTAAAAAGATAAGTAATGAAGTGTTAACCGATTAAATCCATGTACTGTTTTCTCCCTCCTAGTTGAAATGGAAGGTTCTTATTGGTGAACTAGTTGAATTCTGGGTTTCTCAATTACCCATTAGAAATGACACTGTGAAGTTAGTTTGTTTCAATTACCCATTAGAAATTACAGTTGGTTTGTTTCAATTACCCATTAGAAATTAAGAAATGTAATTTAAACAATCATTTTTTACAATTTATGGAACAACCAAAAATAACATTGAAGACAATATTGTTTTTTAATCATTTTTTGTTTGTTTTGGTTTTTGTGTTAATATCCACATTTATATATCTTTGGTTGTCCAATAAATTGTCATAAAATAGTTGTTCAAATAACACATATCTTAAAAATTTAATCAAATTGGATTTTTGGAGAATTGGTTTTGTTCTTATTAACTCACAAAAGAGTAAGTATTAAATCAACATCAAACAATATTATGAAAATGGTGATGACTAATAGATAACACACCTCTTGCATTTGTTAGAGACTATTTTGATGACTAAAAATATACATTTTTTCGTAAATTTTTTACAAAATAAGGACTATTTTTGCAAATTACAATTTTATGAAGGACTAAAATTACGATTAAAATTTTATATTGACTAAATTAGAAAACTCGTAATTTGTATGAACTAAAAACATATTTAATCCATTTTATGTTGAATGATCTGTGTTATGTTTCTTCATTGTTACTTTAAATGAACACAAGGATTTGTGGCTAAAGACGATTTTCATCTTATCCATGATAAATGTGTCAACATGAATTTTGTTAATAAAATCCTTTCGAAAAAAAAAATCATAATTCATCAATATGATTGACAATCTTGCCAAAACGAATTAAGAAATTAAATAGGGGTGATGTACTGATTTTCAATGTTGGTTTGTAGCCTTTGAATCTTCATGTCGAAACTATATTGATGGTGTAGTGTAATTTGTAATCGTGAGTTGTATGTCATGTGTTTAATATCTTTTGAATTTTGTATGGTTACATGCTTTGTTGTTTTTACCAAATCAACTTGAATTTTGGTCTCATTATTTATTTTGTTTGATTCAAATTACACGTGCTTAATATCTTTTGAATTTTGTATGGTTACATGCTTTGTTGTTTTTACCAATAAATCAACTTGAATTTTGGTCTCATTATTTATTCTGTTTGATTCAAATTACACTGTTCGATAATAGATACATTAACCTTGTGCGTACACGCGGGTCTCATACTAGTTAATTCACAAAAGAGTAAGTACTAAATCAACATCAAACACAGACATTTGAAGTATTGAACAACTATTTATTGCGTACAATATTTAAACAATTGACAAGAAGACAAAATAAGGTGAAATTTACGACAAATCTACAAATGCTCTTTATAAATAGGCAAATTCTATAGTACACCCCAAAATTTGAGTGGACCGGTACACCAAATTGTTAGATTAATAATTAAATGAGTTGTTTTTTTTTTTAAGAAAAAGAATTATTTTCTATCATTGACAATTGTAATAATTAAATCTCATTTACCAAAGAATATTGATTATTTTTTATGAGAAAATGTTAAAAATTTAATATGATTCTTATAAACAATGAAATGATGTTTTTTCTTATGAAATGATGTTTTCTAAAATATAAATATTGACAAATAGCTCTTTATTTCATAAAATGATCGTTAATTTATAAATTTATTAAGTAAGAGTACCGGTACACCTTAATTGTGAGGTGTACAGTAGAAGTTCCCAAATAGATATAAATATAGAAAATATCTTTTTTAGTATAAGATAAAAGAATATATACTTTGATATTTTAAATATCTTGTATTTTGTAGGGAAGAATATCTCTTTTGTTTAGTCTCAAACAATTTTCAAATCAAACACATTACAAAGAAATTGTGATGTGCAATCTCTTATTTTTCAGTAAATCAAACAAATGATCATTCATAACAACTCGATCTATCTCCCTTGTTAATTTTTTTTTGGTGAATTCCCTGGTCATATTTTAGTACTAGGTATATTCATAAATAATATTTTAAAATCCAACAGCACGTGTGGCTAATAAATTAAAATAATAACAATGAAAATAAAAACAGAGAGATTTAGGTCCAACAAAAAGAAGATGGATATGTGTGTATGTTGGCTGGGACCGTGTGAGACTTTAGCCGTCTGTATACAAACACCTTAACTTGTTGGGTAGGTAGTATATAGGATATATAGGACCCTTTCACTGTTTCACACATGCATTAATCAACACCTTCATTTCCATTCTCTCTTGCCTTGTCCCTACAACTATATATATACACACACACAATATATCTTGCTTGTCGTGGGTATAATCTACATATCAATTATAATAAATAATTATTTATAGAGATGGATTTTGTGAAGAAGTGTAAGAGGGTATGGGGAAGCAACAAGAGATTATATTCAGAAGAAAGTGGTAGTGGTATGGCAAGTTATCAAAGAAGGGGGCCTCAAAGAAGTGCCACAAAAAGCAAAAGGAAAATAACAATAATAAGAAACCACCACATGGTTGTCTTTGTGTCTACGTTGGACCTGAGAGACAAAGATTCGTAATCAAGATCAAAATATTGAACCATCCTTTGTTCAAAACTCTTTTAGAAGATGTTGAGAATGAATATGGATATAGAAATGATGGTCCTCTATGGCTTCCTTGTGATGTTGACTTGTTCTGTGAGGCACTTGTGGAGATAGAAAGTGCTGAGGATGCATGATTTGGGTTTTGTGGGTTGCAATTTTCCATTGGTTCACAAGCATAACTCATCAGTTTCACATTCTCCATTTTCTTGTCGTTCTAACCTGAGTTGTGATGCCAATTATGGGGTTTTTGTATAAAGTTGTAAAGTTGATACTTTTGTTGTTGTAGTCAAGCACAACTTAATTGTGTTGTTCGGACACATGTTAGGAAGCTAAGATATTTATTTGGCTAAATTACACCAGAGGTTCTTTAAGTTACTCAATTCGATCACATTTATAAACAAAAAACAATTGTTTAGATTCAATGAATAATTAACGTGTCCGATCACATTTATAGACCAAATACATTAATTATTAAATGAATCTAAAAATTTGTTTTTTTGCTTAGAAATGTGAACGGATGGAGTATTTAATTATAACAAATTGGTCCTTTAATTTTTTTTCATACCATTTATGTCTTTTAAATTATTTAATTGTAACAAGTTAGTACTTTAAATATTTTTCGTACCACTTAGGTCCTTTAAGTTATTTAATTGTAACTTTTAAACACCGAATAACTTACATTTTTAAGATTTAAAATCCTCAAATTGTTACAGTTAAATAACTCAAAAGACCTAATTGATACCGAAAAAACGTAAATGATCAACTTGTTACAATTATTAACTTAAAGGACATAAGTGTTACGAAAAAACTTAAAGGGCCAATTAGTTACAATTAAATAACTTAAAAGACATCTGGTGTAATTTAGCCTATTTATTTTGAATGCCGTGAATTCAACTTTTTTAAAGTCAAAATATTGTTGTTTTTATAAAAAAAAAAAATCTATTTTTGATTTCTATAACAAATATCCCTAAGGCTTTATTTGGGAGTTTGAAGGGGAGAGGAAGGAAGACTTTGGAGGGTTGAAAATATAGGGGGAAATAGTAAAATCTTTCACATTTTTTGAAAGAGTGGTTTTTTAGAAAATAATAAATTAATGATTATGATTAATTTTAAGAATATTATAACTACAGAGATTAAATTTGAAGAATTCATGTAAATCTTGCAAAATCCTCCAATACAATTTTTGAGTGCCCCAAATGAGGAGGATTTTGTATCATGAAGAAAAATGAACCCACAAAACCTTCTCTTCTCAATGTCATCTATTTCTTCCACTTGCTTATTTCATTTTTCCAAACTCATTCTCTCTTTTCCCCTCCAAACTCGCAAACAAAGCCTAAGACACAAGTTGGCACAACCTTAGTTTATTTCCATACTTCAATAAATTATCTTTGCCTTACTTTCAAAAAAGCTTTGAAAAGTGATGATAATTATTGAACGTTCCAAGTTGTGTAATGCAATCAAGCAATCATCATCGTATCTCGTCTTACGTCGTCGTAGTATACTAGTAGTGCACTACTTAATTACAAGTGGAATTAGAAAGTTCTTATTGGTGAACTAATTGAACGAATGGAAAAAGGCTTCACAATTACCCGTCAGAAATGACTGCGCCAGGGCAAACTTCTCAAACATAACTTTCTTTTTCACTTGTTATTATTCTTTGACTCTTGTTTTTTCCTTAAAAAAAGACGGAGAAGAATATATAACGCATGAGTTGACTGAGCAAGCATTACTCTCTATTTTCTTTTATGAAAAAAAAAGGTTTCATCTTATTTAGATAAGCAAAGAAAGAGCGTCGTGACTTCCAAAAGTTTAAACACCGAGGTGGATCGTTAGGAATTAGGATAAAGTAAGAGCAAATTATTCAAGCGAGTTAGACATTATATGTTTTCACTCAAAATTTTAAGGATAAGTTTGAGAATTTAGTAGAGGATGAGAGATGAGGATTTTGAAAATAAGGAATAACAAAGTGGGAGGAATTGAAGACTTTGAGAGGGGAGGATTTTGTGAGTTTATTTTATTTCATAATATAATTTTTTTTCTAATTAATTTGGGGAAACTAAAAGAATGTATAGGAAGAAGATTTTAAAGAGTTTTAAGAAATTCTTCAAATTCAATATGTTGTTACAATACTCTTAATATTTAAAATAAATCAATCATATATATGTTGTTAAATTTGGCATAAAATTATCTTCAAATAATAATCAACATATAAAAATGAGCAAACAATTAAATATTAAAAAGAATAAACAAGAGAGATATCGAGTAAACTTATCTGTGCTTATATTGTTTTATGATTTGACCACTGACACAGTTCTATCTACATCCTCCACCAACATTTCATATGAAACCTACATAATAGTAAACCGATATATAACCTGAGGCGTGACGAAGTCACTGTCCTTAAGGATTTATCCGCCTCATAAGCGCAAATCCTCCAGGATTCAGCAGGTTCTTCTCCAGTATGAATCATACCAGAGGTGACAGAACAACTCGAATGAAAATAAATGAAACAGGAAATGTAACCCAGAAATTCAATATTTGAGAGGAGAGAAAACTATATCTTGGAAGGAGAGTGTTTCTATTGTTGTATTGTATTCTCTGTGTATTGATATGTATTGATTCCGTTTTCTGTTACTCAAAGCAATGAATAAATACACTACTAAAACATGACCGTTTCTAAATTAAATAAGTAACGTGTGCATATTAAGATAAGGCCTTTGACCAAGCCAAAGCAATAGGAGGTAATAAGACTAAATGAGTCTTGGAGAGATTTAAGGAATTTTGTTAGCAAGATGGGAGAATAACAAACACGTGCGAGAAACCAATATTATCAAGAAAATTAATGACTCATGTCAAAAGGCAGTGACAAAAATTTAATAATAATAATAAAATAAATATTTCTTTTCATAATTCTCATTTAAAGAAAAACAAATTAAACTTTTGAAATATCTTCAAAATTTACAACAATCCCCCACATATTTCAAAAGTTTAAAAGAAAAGAAAAAGGACTTTCTGGGTTAACATCTTGGATGTGATGCATCAAACTGGTGTAGCAAGCTATATGAACCAGTCGTAGAATGATAATACTTAACACACAGTGAAGTTGGTGTAGCAAACTATATGAACCAAAATCACTTGACGCATGTTAGAGGTCTACCACCCACATCACACCCCCACAATTCTTGCTGTTGGCGCTGTGGTGCGCTAATAGGCCGTGCGCGTGCCTGGATTTTTTCATGAGTACTCCAGAGATTTCGCCAAGATCTCATACAAGCGGCCCCACTTGACACTCACATAGGTGATTTCATCAAGTGTATGCTGCAAATCATACACCACCCATAAGGGATATGAAATTCATTAAAAGCTTAATAAGTTTATCCTCTCAGTAATGCAGTGTCTAGCACTTCTCACATACACCATAGGAAAGGGACAAAAAAGAAAAATTAATTAATTAATTTTTGGTGCTAGCAGAACTAACAAGTGACTTGTTCTTACCCATATGAACCTTATTCATGGGATCTCCAATCACAAAGGTCGGGTTCCTATCACTTATTAATTTCGAGTGGCTTAAGTCCCAATCCCCTCGATGCTCACAGATTCTTTCATCCCAGGGGCTTTGTTAGTACGTACTTTACACACAATGATGAAGACACAAATTTCTTTCATCATAAATTATATTGACTAAGACGTCTCTAAGTCAATCAACCTCATATTCGATCAAGTCTATACAAATAAACTCAGATTACATAATAAATTTATACAAGTCTACTTAACTGCCCACTGAACGATAACATATTCATCAATAAGATAAATTTACTTATAGATTTATTCTCATTGGATTCATATCAATTTGACATCTTTGTATTATTTTTAATACAAAGGTTTATTCACTCTATAAACAATATCTCATATATCATCAACCTACCTTCCATAATATACTTTGTCAGGTCTACTTAGATAACACTAAGTGACAACCTCTTCATAAAGGGGAAAAATTAAATTCACGTGTGAATTTATCAACCAGCTCTACTTGAACAATTTTCAAGTGGCAATGCCAACACAATTTTCTTTAATCAAGTAGCATTAAAATCATAAGAGATACTCAATAATTTTATTACAAAATATTTAAATTTACTAAGAAACTTTAAAACACAATATATTTATCATAGTATTATACTATCACACGTCCATATCATTTAAATCAATCTCATAATGCAGTATATAATGATCTTGCCTACTACTAAGAACTAAAACATGTTCGATAATGGAATGCACATGTTCGATGGTTTATTTTATAAATTGATCTTTAAAGAAAATTACATACCTTGTAGAAGGACACGCCACTAATTTTCTAATCATCCAAATCAGTGAGCCCAATTAGCTAAATAGGATTGATTATAGGGTTCAACATTATCAAGATAAATCCTTAAGATTGTTGTTAAATTTGGCATAAAATTATCTTCAAATAATAATCAACATATAAAAATGAGCAAACAATTAAATATTAAAAAGAATAAACAAGAGAGATATCGAGTAAACTTATATGTGCTTATATTGTTTTATGATTTGACCACTGACACAGTTCTATCTACATCCTCCACCAACAATTCATATGAAACCTACACAATAGTAAACCGATATATAACCTGAGGCGTGACGAAGTCACTGTCCTTAAGGATTTATCCGCCTCATAAGCGCAAATCACCCAGGATTCAGCAGGTTCTTCTCCAGTATGAATCATACCAGAGATGACAGAACAGCTCGAATGAAAATAAATGAAACAGGAAATGTAACCCAGAAATTCAATATTTGAGAGGAGAGAAAACTATATCTTGGAAGGAGAGTGTTTCTATTGTTGTATTGTATTCTCTGTGTATTGATATGTATTGATTCCGTTTTCTGTTACTCAAAGCAATGAATAAATACACTACTAAAACATGACCGTTTCTAAATTAAATAAGTAACGTGTGCATATTAAGATAAGGCCTTTGACCAAGCCAAAGCAATAGGAGGTAATAAGACTAAATGAGTCTTGGAGAGATTTAAGGAATTTTGTTAGCAAGATGGGAGAATAACAAACACGTGTGAGAAACCAATATTATCAAGAAAATTAATGACTCATGTCCAAAGGCCGTGACAAAAATTTAATAATAATAATAAAATAAATATTTCTTTTCATAATTCTCATTTAAAGAAAAACAAATTAAACTTTTGAAATATCTTCAAAATTTACAACAATATAAACATTAATATCTACAAAATTACTCTCTCAAATAAGGTGTAAAATTTCCCTATATTTCTATATTTCGATCTACCTTAATATTTGAAAGCTTTTTGCTCTCTTCCAAACTCTCAAATAGAGCCTAAGGTGTTGAGTATACAAGTCTTCACTCATCTCACTTATATAAGTAGCTAAACATACATTTTTACATCTAATGTAGAACTTTTAATTAACTCACAATTGACATTTTAACATTCCATCATTCAAGTGTAGACTCTCCACATTTATGGGTTCAACGGTACAAATAGGAACCACTCCTGATCTCTCACAAAGTTGAATTAGAGTCTCATACCATTGTTGAAACTAAAACTATATGTAACTCATTTATAAATACTACTTCATGTGTCACTTAATAAATGATCCATTTATAAATTAAAAAAATAGTCTCAAAATAAACGACTCTTTCTATTTTCAATATAATACAATATTTTTTTTTCAAATTTGTCTAATGAATAATACTTTCATCACTTCTAAATCAACATATTAATTGTGTATTCATGATAAATATAAACATACATAAATACACAGATAACTATAAAAAAAACTAAGAATATAGTTAATTATGAACACCACCAAACAAAAATATAAAATCACAGCTAAATTGAGAATCCTCAAAATACTGTTATATATATATATATATATATATATATATATATATATATATATATATATATATATATATTAATTTGCGTGAAATGTTTAAGTCCACCACTTAATATGGAACATTAGAGGGAGTATTTGAAAATTCAACAGGACGTGTGGACAGTTTTTTGAACGATTATAAAATAGAATAAATTTAGAGCAATAAGACCAAAGTATAAGACCAGCAAGTAGAAGAGGGATATTTGTCTAATAGGGTGGGTCCGTGTGAGACTTTAGTGGTCTATATAAGGAGCTTAACTTGTTGGGCAGTCTTAGAACCCTTTCATACACATTAGTATTAATCAACACCTTCATTTCTAATCTCTCTTGCTCTCCCACTACGACTAGATATATACATATAAATAATTATATATCTTGCTTAATTGTCGTGGGTTTAAAGAGATGGATTTTGCAAAGAAGTGTAAGCGGGTATGGGGAAGCAACAATAGATTGCATGATCCAGAAGAAAGTAGTGGCAGTGGCAGCTATGGCAAATTATCAGAGAAGAGTCACAAAAAGCAAAAGGATAATAACAATAATAAGAAAACACCACATGGTTGTCTTTGTGTTTACGTTGGAGCTGAGAGACAAAGATTCGTAATCAAGATCAAAATATTCAATCATCCTTTGTTCAAAACTCTTTTAGAAGATGTTGAGAATGAATATGGATATAGAAATGATGGTCCTCTATGGCTTCCTTGTGACGTTGATATGTTCTGTGAGACACTTGTAGATATAGAGAGGTGAGGATGATATTGGTTTTGTGGGTTGCAATTTTTCACATTCTTCGTTGTCTTATCGTTGATCTAGCCCGAGTTGTGTTGCAAATTACGAGCTTTTCACATTTAAAATGAAACGAATTTTTTTCTCGAAGGGAAGTTGCTTGTTAATTAACACTTCAGCTAGTTAACCTCACTTTTAATATACTTCATCCAATCATTTTTATTTGTCGTTTTGTGCCTTGTACACTGACAAAAATAATCAATAAAATTTGTTCTTTTTCTTAGAATTATTTATCTTTATAGGATAACAAACTCTAACCCGTGCGATGCACGAGTTTTGTATAATTTCGTATATAAATATCAAATTGATTATATTCATGTTAAAAAAACAACTAAAATAAGCAAATTGAAAATAGTAAACATATTTCAAAAGTCGAAGTGAGAAAACAAAGTAATGTTATAATCTAGTGTAGTGACTTTTGCAAATAAAAAGACAGAATAAATAACTTCAACTAATCAATATAATATAGGATAAACAAAGAGGTAGACAAAATTACACTAAAAAGTGAAGTTTCTAATGAAAAAATTATCATCTGAATCAGTCAAATTATCAACAATTTTAAACATGCAACTTTAATATCGTAGCACGTACGTAGTAAGCGTACACCAAGAAACAGATTCTTATCGCAAGGGCTGTTAAATCTATAAAAAGGAAAAACAACTGTTATGTGGTAACCGAAAGAAAAATAATAAAAAGGAACTATTATGTGATAATTGAAAGAACAAATAATAATAAAAAGGAACCGTTAATAATGAAAATGAATTGCTATAAAAAAAGAAATTGCAATGACGTTAGTGACTTTTAAAAAAAATGACATTTTCATGTGCTACTTGATTCAATTCCTTGCATAACTTTTTTTCATAAAAATTAATTAGGTCCGTCAAAAATGGCGGGATTATGGTTATTAGGTTCAATTGCATGATGATGAGAGAGGTGAAAGTGAGTGAAAAATGATTTAGAGATTGTGAGATTGAAAGAAAGAGGGCCCAAAATTTGTGTTGAATACATAACATTGAAGGAATTACATGTCATAAAAAACATGAGTACCTTGGTGGTAAGAGTTGTGATTTGGAAGTACATTGTACCTGGTTCAATCCCCACCTGGAGTTTTTTCAATAACTTATTATCTCATTTCATCTATTTCTTTTTCTATAATAAATAACTAATTAAGGATAATTTTGACAAAATAGTAACTAATGCTGCATTAAAGTTTGAAAATGACAAATAAAATGAACAAATATTATTTGCAAATGTGACAATTAAAAAGAAATAAATAAAATATCTTATAAGCAGTTGTGAAAATATGTCCCGCCGTCCGATATAGGGGAAAAACTCACTTTTTCTAATTACAACCTAGTCCGATTTAACCTTTTTTACAAAAAAGTAAATCATAATTAGGCTTTTCTATGAGACTTTTAAATTGAAAAAGGCCACACTCAAAACATTAAAATTAAAAAGCTTATATTAAGCATTGTTCAATGACAACGATAATAATATATTTTTCTCAAAATCTATACTATGTATAAATAAAATGGCCTTAAAATACACGAGTTTGGACTGACTTTTTCATTACCTATTTTACCTTTCATTTAAACTATTTTATTTACTATTTTATCTTTTAATAATATTATTTTAAATTTTAAGTAAAATAAGTAAATCCCATTAAAATAGGAAATATCTCACTACAATAGAAAAAATATTATCAATATTATATATGAAGTGGATATAGATTTTGGGCTGAATTTTTTATAATTCCAATAATATCCTTAAACAAATTTTTCTAATGTTATATTGTTGATGGTATTAAAAAAGATAAGGATTTATATTATATTTGTTAAATTATTGTTGTTATTGAAAAAGATAAACATTGTTTTTTGGTTTGTTACAATTTGAAAGTTACAAATAATTGTACATATAATTTTAATCAAAATAAAAAATTTCATATGAAAAATACCGTTCATAATTTACACTCGTTAGCGCAATAAAAAGAGCAAAAAACGAACACGTGAGTGTCCGTCCTTTCGCTAATAATAATAATAATAGCGGTGTATACGTTCTTAAAATAACAGTGAATTAGAGTTTTAAACAAATTCCCACATTCTACCATGTTTTCAAAAAGATCAGATTAGATCTTAAAATTGGTTTAACAGATAATATACTAGGTTTAGACCTAACTACTTTGCAATGTCTAGTCTAGCTGGCATATTCCTACGCTTACTAATTTTAAGCTTTGTTTTACCATAAGTAAAATTAAGAAATAGCTATAATTAATAAATAAATTTCATATATACTCTTATCTACACCCGAAATACTCTAGCACAAAAGTTTGTTGGACAACGTGTGTATGAGTGTTGTAAACTTAAGAATACAAGTTTGGTTCATACTCGTAAATACACTCTTGACTTATACTATAAACAATCGGTTCTTTTTTCAAAATTAAATTTGAATCTACGTCTAATGAGAGAACTCTAAAACTAAGTAGGCATTTTAGTTGGTCATTTTAACAAATTTACCCTAACAAAACTATTTTTTTAAACTTGTATTTGGCGTAATATAGTGATAGATCGAATTCCTGAGGCTTAAGGATTTTAATTAAATCGTTTTGAGAAGATCAAACTACAACCAATTTGACCTCTGATGGCTTTTGTTGCAAGTGTTAAAGCCGTTGTGAAAACTAAAATATACTAGTAGTAAACTTTGGAATTAGTTTGATCATAGTGGAAATATGCTAAAGCAAATATTAAAATGGACGGAGTCTTTTATTTTTTGTTCAAGGTAACAAAAAACTAGCACGAAGTACTACTCCACTAATAAGTACTTTTTCTGATCGATAATGAAGGAAGAGAAACAATATTTAAATAAATGTGCACGTTTTCAAACGGTTGAACTTAATAATTAAACAAGTTTCCAGATGCCAAATATACTCCATCTAACTTGATTCAGATAACCTAAAAAGGATGAAAATATTCTAGAAAAAGGTATCCACAATCCACTTGTCTCAGGGTAAGGTTTTAAAAAGTGCTAATTACCTCAATTAATTAATCTATACATCCATAGACCATAACGCAATTAATTAATATAGAAACATTTTACCATTTGGTTGATGATATAATTTATGTTGGTTTAGTTGGGAGTTTTAAGCTTTCCATTTCATATAATATACGTGTGTTGATCTGTTTTATTCTTATACTCAAACACAAGTAAGCTGTTGTTTTTTTATTTCATTCTTCAATAAATTATCTTTGCCTTAATTTCAAAACATGTTAGAAAGTGATGTTAGATATTCAACGTTCCAGTTTGTGTAATAATTAACGCAAGCAAGCATCATCTTGATCGTATATCGTTTTACGTCGTAGTAGTACACACACGTCCTTCTCAATTACCCGTCAGAAATGACTGCAAGAGGACACAACTTCTCCTCACTTTCTTCCTTGTTGTCTACCAATCTTTGATTTTTTTTCTTTTCTTTTCTTTTCATTTCTGTTCCCATTACCAACTATGAGTTGACTAAGCAATGCATGCTAAAAAAAACAAAACAAGCACGCTCTCTATTTTTTTTACCAACAAAAAAGCTTATATCCTTTCATTAAAAGTAGGTTTAATTTCTATTTTAGTTCCTTTATTTTCACTAACTCACGAAATTGATCTATTAATTTTAAAATTATTCAGTTTTGGTCGTTTTTTTCTTCATATTTTTGAACTTCAAAATAGTAATCTATCATATTTAAATACTATAGGTTAAATAATATATTTTTTCCTGACATTTGGACGATTTTTTATTTAACCCCTTTTTGATGTCACATGCTGACCGGATAAAATATTTTAATTTTCTTATATTTTTATATCCATGTGTATTAACCATGGCCACCTCACAATTTCGAATTAAAATAAAGGAAAAAATCAACCAGAATGTAAATTGGTTTTCATTTGCCCCCTTTCATATTTGACCAAAAAAATCGAACAAAAGAAGAAGAGATATATGGGTTGCAATTTTCTTGGTTATGATTGCATGTGTGTAGCGCAATTTCTGGGCTACGATTTGGTGAGTTTGAAATCGAGGAAGAAGAAGAGTCTATTCTAAGTTTTAAATTGAGGAAGAAGACAAGTTTTCAAGGAATAAGATCAAGAAGAAGAGAGCGCACACTGAAGAAGGAAGAATTAGTGTTATTCTCGTCGAGGTAATTGACTTTTTTTACTCTAATTTGTTATGGTTCGAAAAGCTTTGATTTTATTCTGATTTGAATTTGAAAACTTGAATGTGTTCATGTGCAATTCTGAAAACTTGAATGTGAAAAGTTGTGGTCCAAAAACTTTACCTCGGAATCTCTAACACTTAAATCCATGTGCAATTCAGATTTTTAGGGTTTGTTTTTTATTCCCACTTGTATAATGCGTCTTTTTATTGTTGAATGCATATGGGGTCGAATTAGAAAGGTGTCTCATGTCAATAGGTTGATTTTGTTTATAATTTTTTTTTGGACAGAAAATGAGTCTATTTGATGTTGTATTTCACCATGGAGATGAATTTCTTAAGGATGATTTCTTGTTTTATAAAGGCGACAATGTTGTTTCTGAGATTGTTATTGATGTGCTTTTGCTTATGTAATGACTAATGCACTTGATGTGCATTTTATTAAGTTAATGAATTATGTACTTGATGTGCTTTTAATTATGTCAATGTGTTATGCACTAAATGTGCTATTTTAGCTATATTGTGTGTGACATTTCAATACAAAGTTTGGAGGCAACCAACAGAGATTGAAACTCAATCTTCATTCATGGATAAACAATACATCATGACTCATGAGTACAACTTAAACTCAACCACAACCACAATTTTCAAGTCACTACTAATTCCTACCATTACATAAGTCTTAAGAATTTATCTTATTCAGTCAACATGCCACATCACGTTAGTTGCACAGTCAGAAGACATGAGTGTTGATTTTGATAAAATCTTTGAATGATAAGGGAAAATCTAGTTTTTTTTTGTTATAGGGGATAAATCAAACCTCACCCAAATAGTAGGGGGAAATATTATTTAACCCTATTTTAATTGAAGCTTTTAAAGGATATTTTGGTGATTTCATAGTTGTCGATCATTCTACATTATAAGGTCATATGACTGGTAATCTAATATGTTACATCCTCATATTTTAATTAAAAAAAATAAAAAATAGACCAAAATTAAATTGTCGCGGTGATTTTTGGATGTCAAGCTATTAATTAGCGTTGACTCGCAATTTTAAGTTCACCACCGATCTTTTATTTTTCCGAGGAAAAGGGAGAAAGTTCGAAAAAAAACCCTATTTTTTGAGGGATCAAGGTCCGGGGGTTGGTTACGCAAAGGGAAGGTATTAGCACCCTAAACGTCTATAGTACTCTATAGGAACCTCTTGTTTTTAATTATCTTTATGCTAAATTGATTATTTGTTTGTAAAATAAATGCCTAAGTGTGAAAAGATTAAAGTGATGAGTTTAAAAGAAAGGAAAATGTTTTTGTTATTTTGTTGATTTGGAAAGACAAAGTCTTTTGCCTACATACCCGAATGAGATTAAAATCATGTAGTTCGGGGTAAAAAGCCGAGTGATTTGTTTTGATTGATTTTGAAGTTTTGAAAGTGTTTTTGAGAAGATAAGAGGCCGAAAAGGCATAGAAGAGTAAAAATGTGAGTTGATTGATTTTAATTGAAGAAAAAAGTTTGATTGATTAAAGATTGATTAAAATTTGATTAAGAAAGAAAAAGCACTTGGTTTGAAATCCAAGATTGAATGTTTTTGAGATTTTTTATGAAATGTTTTTGATTTTGACTATTTGACTTTTTTTGAGAAAGTTTTGATTAATTCCTAGAGTCCAAGACTAGAGTAAGCTGAGATAATCTGAAGCGCGCCGGATCCCTCAAAATGACGTTGGGTCAAGTGAGGGTCCTTTTCCTCGGATACGGTCATTATTACATTTTTATCGTTTTTTGACATAAAGCGGAATAAATAAATGTGAGTGTCGGTGCATATTCTCATTTATAATTATATTGTCCCTAAATACATTCTAACAAAATAAAAAAATGACAAAGTAATAAATAAAAATAAAATTGCAAATGCATAAAAGTAAATAAGAAAAAATGCATGAAAAGCAGGACATAAAATAAATATGTTGCATAAAGTAAATAAAGAAAATAAAATGCATGTAATGCAAGACACAAAATAAATATGTTGCATAAAAGTAAATAAGAAAAATAAAAATGCATGAAATGCAAGACAATAAATAAATAGGTTGCATAAAATAAATAAAGAAAATAAAAATGCATGAAATGCAAAAAAATAAATAAATATGTTGCATAAAATAAATAAAGAAAATAAAAATGCATGAAATGCAAGACAAAAAAATAAATATGTTGCATAAAATAAATAAAGAAAATAAAAATGCATGAAATGCAAGAGAAAAAAATAAATATGTTGCATAAAATAAATAAAAAAAATAAAAATGCATGAAATGCAAGACAAGAAATAAATATGTTGCATAAAATAAATAAAGAAAATAAAAATGCATGAAATGCAAAAAAAAAAATAAATATGTTGCATAAAATAAATAAAGAAAATAAAAATGCATGAAATGCAAGACAAAAAAATAAATATGTTGCATAAAATAAATAAAGAAAATAAAAATGCATGAAATGCAAGAGAAAAAAATAAATATGTTGCATAAAATAAATAAAAAAAATAAAAATGCATGAAATGCAAGACAAGAAATAAATATGTTGCATAAAATAAATAAAGAAAATAAAAATGCATGAAATGAAAGACAAGAAATAAATATGTTGCATAAAATAAAAAAGAAAAATGCATGATATGTTGGGCATTAAATAAAAGCATGAAAATACATAATGGAAATAAACTAAAAATGAATAAAAATAAACTAAGGCTACAAAGAAAAATGACAAAAAAATAAAAAATAAAAAAAGGAAGCAAAAAAAAGGCATTAAAAACAAAAGCAAGCAAAAAAAAAATTATAATAGAATAAAATAAAATGTGTGGGGCCCGCGGTCAAAGGGAGGAAGAAGAGGAAAAATTCAACAACTCAAAAACTCAAACGGACCTCAAAAATCACAAATGAATATACCATCTTACTTGATATTTCGCACTGATCATGAATCTATGCTTAGATTTCACAGTAGAGGCTTGTGTTAAAAAAACCGTAAACAACAACTTCAAATTTAAAAATACAAAAACACAAATTAATCAATTCTAAGCAAATTTAAACATTGGAAAAAGCTTCAACACACTTCCAGGAACGCAAATCAATCGGAATCTACCTTGTTTAAGCTTTAAAAATGGCCCAACTCACTAACACTTTTTCTTGGAAAATTGTGGTTTTAATTTCACGATTTTGGGTGGTTTTTTTGAGGTTTTGAGGGTTTTTCGTTTGTTGGAAGTGTTTATGAACTTTTGATGGAAGAATGGTGGAGTTTCATGAAGAAATGAAGATTTTGGAATTTTTGATGAAAATGGTGATTTTTCTCTACTCAACTTTCGGCCCCCCTCCCTCACTGATTTTGTTGGGTACTTATAGAGGGAGAAACTTGGTCAGTAAGAGTACAAAATTAGGTTAAGTGGGGAGTAAGAAAGGGTAGTTTGGATTTTTTGCAAAAAAAAAAAAGAGTTTTTTGGCACTTTTATGATGATTTTTGGTGGTGAGTGATGATGTGTTGAAAATGATGAGGTGTTATGTGTGAGGATGATTCTAGGTGCACAAATTATTGGGAAAGAAATGCAATAAGAGTGAAATGTGCATTTTAGGTGAATTTGTCAAAGTTTAGTGTGTTTTTTTTTAAATTTTGAATCTTGATGATTTTGAAAATAATAAAAAAAATGGTGTGAAATTGTGATTTTTGTGATTAGAAATGTAATAGGAATGAAAGGAAATAAAATTGGATATTTGGTGTGAAAGCATATTTTTTGAAAGAAAATTGACTTTTGGTCAATTGTTGACTTTGGTCAAAGGTTGACTTCGGTCAACAGTTGACATTGATTAACATTGACTTTTTTTGAAAAAAAAAACAAAAATTTAGGAAATAAGAAGAAAGAAAAGAAAGTTTTGGTTGAGGCAAAAATGGGGTATGACATAAATGATTTTAAAAACGAGGATAGTTGTTTAGTGAATGACTGAAATAAGGAATTAAGACAGAAATTAAGTCTAAAAAGTCTTTAGACAAAATAGAAGAAAGTAAAATATCAAAATTTGGCGTCAAATCCACAATATAACCTGCCTTTGTAAAGGAATTGAGCATCCAATTTTACTTGCATTCGAGTAACTTAACCTAAAATTTCGTACTTAAACTACTCCCTCTGTGATCTGTTTTATATTATTTGATACAGTTGACTCTGTCACAGATACCAATGTACAATTTTGATCTTAAATATCTTTAACAATATATTATAAAAAATTATAAAATTTGATATTTTGAAAATATTCATCGAGACGAAGTCAACATCTTATATTCTATCATTTGTCTTTGTATATTAGTAGAAAAATACGATCAAAACATGTTATGTGAATAATACATATTTTTAAAGTATGCCATTTAAAATGAGATGGATGAAGTATAATAGAACCGAATTCCGAGATATCTATAGCATGATTCAATGCATCAACTACAAGTTGTGAATCCAATTCAAATATAACGTTTGATAGTTCCAGCTCCACAATCCATTTCACCCTCTAACATGAAGGGCTAGAGTGAAAAAATAAGTGAAAACCTTAACAAAAAAAACCACGACTAAGATAAAAAAAAAAAAGCAACATCAATATTTAGTTTTAAAAAACCGATGAACGCTTTATCCAGTGCACACTTAATGAGTTCCTTCAGCTCTGATCATGATTGATGCACTTTTGTTGAACAAAGTTCCCCATTCACAAACTCAATCTGATTGATCCTGAAATTATACATTTTTTAAAACTTTTTAATTTAATTATATACTTGTTAAGAACAAATTGATTATATACATAAAATAAATATTGTGTTTACTCCAAAACAATATTAGAGGTGCTCTAAGACAATTTCATAACAAATAGTCAAAATCCAACAATACGCGTTGACTGATAATTATTAAAATATCATAAAAATAAAATAGAGCAATACGATAAGACCATTACATTATATAATTGGGTGGGACCGTGTGAGACTTTAGTGGTCTATATAAGGAGCTTAATTTCTTGGGTAGTTTAGGACCCTTTCATACACAATCAGCTGCATAATTTGTAACTGTCTTTCTTTCCTCGTACGACAAGATATATATATATATATATATATATATATATACAAACTTATATATCTTGCTTAATTATTTTTAGAGATGGATTTACTAAAGAAGTGTAAGAGGGTATGGGGAAGCAACAATAGATTGTATCCAGAAGAAAGTGGCAGTGGCAGCTATGGGAAATTATCAAAAAAGAGTCACAAAAAACAAAAGGATAATACTAAGAAAACACCACATGGTTGTATTTGTGTCTACGTTGGACCTGAGAGACAAAGATTCGTAATCAAGATCAAAATATTCAATCATCCTTTGTTCAAAACTCTTTTAGAAGATGTTGAGAATGAATATGGATATATAGATGATGGTCCTCTGTGGCTTCCTTGTGAAGTTGACCTTATTCTATGAGGCACTTGTGGACATAGAGAGAGCTGTTCATGATATGAGCTTTGTGGATTGCATTTTTCCAATGGGTCACAAACACATCCCAGTTTCAAATTCTTCATTATCTTGTCGCTCTTCTAACCTGAGTTGTAATGTCAATTACCAGGTTTTGGTATAAAGTTGTAAAATTAACAGTTGTAGATATGTATGTGTGCTAAGATAGACTCTTGTAACTTTTAAAATGAAACAAATTTTCCTAAATGAAATGTTTCTTTCGATTCCCCTCCTTACATAGGATAAATTATACTGTATCATCGAAGTAGAGTTCTTTTTTCTTTTGACAATTCATAGTAGAATAAATATATTTTTTTACAAAGGAAACTAATTCAAGTCATTAAAAATCGAGTGATCAATATATGTTGAAACGTGACAAGAACCGATCAAAAGCATGAAGAAAAGAATCCATAATTTAATAAATTAGGATGAACATTATTTTATTTTAATATGGTTTATAATACTTCTTAGTTTCTTTTAATTTGGGTTTGTAATAGTTTTAATTTATATTTATCATGTGTAAGTGAATCTAATTTCCTTCCTACTCTTAGATTTATTTAGGATATAAGTAGACATTTGTGACTTCATTTGAGACAAATTTGAAAAAAATTAAAATTCTCTTTTTTATAGTTATGAGAATGGTGAGTGAGTTAGGACTCCTCTTCTTAAGCTTTTGGATTAGAACTACTTGAATCTTATCGATCCTTTTTAATTGTCATCGTAGTGATTTTTCATTGGCTTATCAATCTTTATGTTTGTGGCGTCTTTCTTCTTCCTCTTCTCAATTTAATCCTAAAATATGTGTTTTGTTTTTCTTTATTTAATAATTAATTTACACTTGTTGTTTGTTAGCTTAGTTCAGTGGTACCAACCTAGTTGGAATGCCGATTGCGTTTGTTAAATTTGCATAGTTTATTTTAAAGAATGCCGACTTTATAAAAAGTTAGAATATTTGTCGCCTAATAGTACAAATCAATCAAGTTTATATGTATTTTTATATAGATATACCACCATGTTTACATATTTGTCATAATTTTTTTATGCTTAGTATACTATTTTTTTTAAGAAATTAATATACTAATCATGTTAACTTCCTAATTTGAATCGCATATATATATTCGGGATATTTGAAATGTTTATTGTTTTGAATAATGAGTTTCTTAAATAATTTGGTCTTTGATATTTGTTATTTCGATTTTAAAGATATTTCAATGATTTTTTAATTTTATAACAATGGTCAATATTATCTACCAAGAATAACATCAATGGTCAATATTTTGTTATTTATTGATTTATCACACATAAAATGTGAAAAATCAAACATATATTTAAGTGTATATTCATTGATACATGTATGGGTACATAAATACATGTATGAGTATTATTTTTTTCAACCGTGACCAGCGCCGTTTCTGAGATTTTGGTGGCGTAAGACGAATATATAATTTGAGCTCTAACTAATAAGTATACAGAAAATTTAATTTACTTGAAGACGATAATTTTTTATTACGTTGAAAAATAATTTAATAAAAACCTCAAACTTCATAAAAAAATATTGAACTTTTTTATTTAATATCGAAATGCTCATACAAAAGAATACCTAAGAGCATTTCTATATGCAAAGTCACTAATAATTGTGTCTACATCAATATGTTCTATCATATCTTTCTCAATACATAAAATGGCTAGACAATTCAACTTTTATTGTACATTGACGATCTTAAGTAGTTTTTCAATAATTTAACTTCAAAAAATCTTTTTATGCAGATGCAACCGTCAACGACATAGTTAAGAGAATTTGGTAAGCAATTGAAACATTTGAATAACAATTTGCAGCTTTGACAAACTCAAGAATTTCAAATATTGACATCATCATATTTAACAAAGACATTTGTAACATTTTCAATTCAAATAAAAAATCATTTGCATCAAAATCGAACAAATTCTTAGGAGAAAACGCAACCTTAAAATTTGTGTAAGATTTCTTTCAAGTATATTTCTAACCGCTCAAATCTATTTATCAATGAAGTTATTGCCATACCGACAACCCCCCAAAAAGTAATTGAATCTAAAAGATTTCTCGGATGATTGTATTACCTCATCATATTTTTCTAAAGCTACGAATCTTTGTTAGAAGTGTCGGCTGTATACTCATATCAAATGCAAGACTTTTGACAATATTAATGCTAGATTCAAAGCCTTCATTTGTATATTTTCCAAAGTATAGCATACCTTCAATTTTTTTATTTGATTTTGGGCCCTAATTTTATACTTATTTTTTTGGGGTTTAAGATGGTCGCTCTGTCTCATGTACAGCCATGACTGTAACTACTGAGACGAGTAATATAGCTCCATATTCACATCCTCCCAATTGTCATCTCTAGTAATTTGAATTTTTCGCCACCAGTGGCATTTAAAATATTTCCATGGCTTCAATAATTTTGGCTCGACTTATTTCAGTTCGGGTATTGTGTAATACTTGTAGCACTTATAGTGTTTTTTTGAAGAATGTAGCACTTAGTGTTGGTGTTGGCTTTAGGAAAGAGAGGGAAAAAAATCTATAAAAAAAAATATATATATATGATTTTAAAGAGTGAAACCGTATTTTTTACCGTTGTCTAGCTATTTTTTTGTTTGAAAATTTTTTCCTAGCAACAAACAAAGACATAACATTCAAAGAAAGAAAAGAGAACAAATAAAAAAGCAACAAAACACACCAACAAGACAGACAAAAAAAATACAAACCGAAAACCTAAAAACAAGAAGACAACACACCAAACTAATACAACCGTCATCAAGGGCCCTATCTCAGCAAGTATAATCTGGGATCCACTAACCCACTCTTATAATCTGGATTTGTCATATTAAGTATGAAGTACTCCACTACTAAGTACTCTTAATTCTCATATATATAATTTTTGCACGTGTTCAAACGGTCAAATCTAATAACTAAATTCCACGGGCTTAATTTTGATTTGAGAGTCATAAGATTTGACTTAATTCAGATAACCTAGAAAGGAAGGATGAAGAGATTCTAGAAAAGGTTAATTAGCCACTTGCTAAGGATAAGGCTTAAAAAAGTGTTGATTACCTCCCAA
This sequence comes from Medicago ruthenica, assembly GCA_018208015.1. NCBI lineage: Eukaryota > Viridiplantae > Streptophyta > Magnoliopsida > Fabales > Fabaceae > Medicago > Medicago ruthenica. The sequence continues at coordinate 185,275 of WNNG01000449.1, forward strand.
CACTTCTAATCAATACACTTTACCATTAATATTATATAAATAAATCCGAATTTGGCACCACAAGTATGCATTCACCTTTACTTGAAACGCAGACATGTATAATCTAATCATGCAATTATTTGACCGATTAAAACACTTGTGTGGATTTTTTGAAAGACCATAGAAGGATGTTTACCGAATTTATCGACTTTCTTTAATTTAATTTTGTTGTTTCGCATGATGAAGGAATTTAAATTGTTCAGTTGGGTTTTTAGGCTTGCATGCATTTAGATTGGTGCCATGTTTTTTTTTTGGCAAAGGCAAAAAGAATGTATTAAAATTCAACACCCAAGCATAAGGAATGCATGGATAACAACACAACCAACTAACCCCAAATACAAAATACACCTAAACATGGAAGTTAATACTTTTGTTGTTGTAGTCAAGCACAACTTAATTGTGTTGTTCGGACACATGTTAGGAAGCTAAGTAAGATATTTATTTGGCTAAATTACACCTGAGGTTCTTTAAGTTACTCAATTCGGTCACATTTATAAACAAAAAACAATTTTTAGATTCAATGAATAATTAACGTGTCCGGTCACATTTATAGACCAAATACATTAATTATTAAATGAATCTAAAAATTTGTTTTTTGCTTAGAAACGTGAACGGATGAAGTATTTAATTATAACAAATTGGTCCTTTAATTTTTTTCATACCATTTATGTCTTTTAAGTTATTTAATTGTAACAAGTTAGTACTTTAAGTATTTTTCGTACCACTTAGGTCCTTTAAGTTATTTAATTGTAACTTTTAAACACCGAATAACTTACAATTTTAAGATTTAAAATCCTCAAATTGTTACGGTTAAATAACTCAAAAGACCTAATTGATACCGAAAAAACGTAAATGATCAACTTGTTTAACTTAAAGGACATAAGTGTTACGAAAAAACTTAAAGGACCAATTAGTTACAATTAAATAACTTAAAAGACATCTGGTGTAATTTAGCCTATTTATTTTGAATGCCGTGAATTCAACTTTTTTAAAGTCAAAATATTGTTGTTTTTATAAAAAAAAAATCTATTTTTGATTTCTATAACAAATATCCCTAAGGCTTTATTTGGGAGTTTGAAGGGGAGAGGAAGGAAGACTTTGGAGGGTTGAAAATATAGGGGGAAATAGTAAAATCTTTCACATTTTTTGAAAGAGTGGTTTTTTAGAAAATAATAAATTAATGATTATGATTAATTTTAAGAATATTATAACTACAGAGATTAAATTTGAAAAATTCATGTAAATCCTGCAAAATCCTCCGATGCAATTTTTGAGTGCCCCAAATGAGGAGGATTTTGTATCATGATTAAAAATGAACCCACAAAACCTTCTCTTCTCAAAGTCATCTATTTCTTCCACTTGCTTATTTCATTTTTCCAAACTCATTCTCTCTTTTCCCCTCCAAACTCGCAAACAAAGCCTAAGACACAAGTTGGCACAACCTTAGTTTATTTCCATACTTCAATAAATTATCTTTGCCTTACTTTCAAAAAAGCTTTGAAAAGTGATGATAATTATTGAACGTTCCAAGTTGTGTAATGCAATCATCATCGTATCTCGTCTTACGTCGTCGTAGTATACTAGTAGTGCACTACTTAATTAGTACAAGTGGAATTAGAAAGTTCTTATTGGTGAACTAATTGAACGAATGGAAAAAGGCTTCACAATTACCCGTCAGAAATGACTGCGTCAGGGCAAACTTCTCAAACATAACTTTCTTTTTCACTTGTTATTATTCTTTGACTCTTTTTTTTTCCTTAAAAAAAGACGGAGAAGAATATATAATGCATGAGTTGACTGAGCAAGCATTACTCTCTATTTTCTTTTATGAAAAAAAAAGTTTCATCTTATTTAGATAAGCAAAGAAAGAGCGTCGTGACTTCCAAAAGTTTAAACACCGAGGTGGATCGTTAGGAATTAGGATAAAGTAAGAGCAAATTATTCAAGCGAGTTAGACATTATATGTTTTCACTCAAAATTTTAAGGATAAGTTTGAGAATTTAGTAGAGGATGAGAGATGAGGATTTTGAAAATAAGGAATAACAAAGTGGGAGGAATTGAAGACTTTGAGAGGGGAGGATTTTGTGAGTTTATTTTATTTCATAATATAATTTTTTTTCTAATTAATTTGGGGAAACTAAAAGAATGTATAGGAAGAAGATTTTGAAGAGTTTTAAGAAATTCTTCAAATTCAATATGTTGTTACAATACTCTTAATATTTAAAATAAATCAATCATATATAAACATTAATATCTACAAAATTACTCTCTCAAATAAGATGTAAAATTTCCCTATATTTCGATCTACCCTTAATATTCGAAAGCTTTTTGCTCTCTTCCAAACTCTCAAATAGAGCCTAAGGTGTTGAGTATACAAGTCTTCACTCATCTCACTTATATAAGTAGCTAAACATACATTTTTACATCTAATGTAGAACTTTTAATTAACTCACAATTGACATTTTAACATTCCATCATTCAAGTGTAGACTCTCCACAATTATGGGTTCAACGGTACAAGTAGGAACCACTCCTGATCTCTCACAAAGTCTCATGTGTCACTTAATTAGAGTCTCATACCATTGTTGAAACTAAAACTATATGTAACTCATTTATAAATACTACTTCATGTGTCACTTAATAAATGATCCATTTATAAATTAAAAAAATAGTCTCAAAATAAACGACTCTTTCTATTTTCAATATAATACAATTTTTTTTTTCAAATTTGTCTAATGAATAATACTTTCATCACTTCTAAATCAACATATTAATTGTGTATTCATGATAAATATAAACATACATAAATACACAGATAACTATAAAAAAAACTAAAAATATAGTTAATTATGAACACCACAAAACAAAAATATAAAATCACAGCTAAAATTGAGAATCCTCAAAATACTGTTATATATATATATATATATATATATATATATATATATATATTAATTTGCGTGAAATGTTTAAGTCCACCACTTAATATGGAACGTTAGAGGGAGTATTTGAAAATTCAACAGGACGTGTGGACAGTTTTTTGAAGGATTATAAAATAAAATAAATTTAGAGCAATAAGACCAAAGTATAAGACCAGCAAGTAGAAGAGGGATATTTGTCTAATAGGGTGGGTCCGTGTGAGACTTTAGTGGTCTATATAAGGAGCTTAACTTGTTGGGCAGTCTTAGAACCCTTTCATACACATTAGTATTAATCAACACCTTCATTTCTAATCTCTCTTGCTCTCCCACTACGACTAGATATATACATATAAATAATTATATATATATATATATATATATATATATATATATATATATATATATATATATCTTGCTTAATTGTCGTGGGTTTAAAGAGATGGATTTTGCAAAGAAGTGTAAGCGGGTATGGGGAAGCAACAATAGATTGCATGATCCAGAAGAAAGTAGTGGCAGTGGCAGCTATGGCAAATTATCAGAGAAGAGTCACAAAAAGCAAAAGGATAATAACAATAATAAGAAAACACCACATGGTTGTCTTTGTGTTTACGTTGGACCTGAGAGACAAAGATTCGTAATCAAGATCAAAATATTCAATCATCCTTTGTTCAAAACTCTTTTAGAAGATGTTGAGAATGAATATGGATATAGAAATAATGGTCCACGGCTATGTCTAGCATGCGCAAGCTTGACATGTCTCCTACGGTACATTATGACATTTTGGCCAAGCTCACACTACACTTGGTTGTACCAAATTACATTCACCTCTTTCTTGTCCCAAATTCTTTGATGTCCGTCACAACTTCATTTTCTGACCGCCGCGTCCCACCGTCCACTCACCACTATTTCTGACTGCCTTCGTCAACACCACTCATCTCCCATCTTTCTTTCGATCTGTATACCTTCCTTCTTAAAACAACAACTTTTGATTCATCATCAAATCACCACCACTTTCCTCTTAATTCACCTACCACTTCATGTTACTCATGGTTAACACTCGCTGCAAAATCGAACTCATTGGTTCGTTTCTCTGTCGACCCCACTGCATGTTATTTTCATTGCTTACAATATTTTTTCTCGACGCCGGAAACTCCATTGGCGAAACTGTACCGGTGTAGTCTATGTTTGCCGATGAAGTTTTTGTTCTTTGGGTTGTTTTCCTTTCCACTTATAATTTTCAACAAACCCACCACTACAACAATCGGTATCTTGAAAAAGGAGAGAACTCTGTTGCCTTCAATAGAACACATAAAGAGAATCCTCCAACAAAAGTCTGATTCAGAATTTGAAAGGTTGAAACTATTATGCTTTGTTGAAGAATTAAAAAAACTGAAGCCACTATCAAATCTCAACATTGATTCCATGAAATGAACCTCTTTCTTATAAGAAAAATTGATTTTTAATTGTATTTGCTCATTATGTACATCCTGTGAGGTGAACTTTGGAGTTCCAGATTATTATTTTTTTGAAGAATTTCAAATTTGTAAAAAAGTTATATTTGGTTTGTGAATAGTTGCGTATGATGAAAAATTGAGTATTTTTATTTTTGCATAAGAAAAATAAATAAATAAATGATCATGTTCCAGGTTCTTTTACAACCAGTTTTTCTGGGTTCTTGTGTGTGATTCTCTAGCGATGACAGAAAGAAAGGAATTAGTGTAGGCGAAACAAAATCAGTTGAAAGAGGGAGTGATAAGGTGTGTACGGTGCACCATATTATCATAAAAAAATATTTAATCAATGACTAAAAAGTTCTCATGCACCGTGCAAGACATGCCACACTCTCGCACGGTAGAAGGCGCATTGGTTCACAAGCATAACTCATCAGTTTCACATTCTCCATTTTCTTGTCGTTCTAACCTGAGTTGTGATGCCAATTATGGGGTTTTTGTATAAAGTTGTAAAGTTAAATTTTGTAGATATGTATGTTTCGTAAGAAAAGACTCTTGTGAAACAAATTTTAATTTCCTTCACGGATGGAAGGAGCTTGTTAATTAACTATACACGGCCTAGGAACTCGTTTTTTGATACATGATGTTCATGAATTTATGAACCCGTCGTTGTTTCCGGCACTCCCTCGAACTCCTCAACAAGAGTTTTGTTTCGACTAGACAGACTAAAACAAGAAGTTGAAATATTTATAGGAATCAAAAACATATTTAACCTTATAAAAAATGTGACATTTATATTCCCAATATCTTAAATTTTTGGGCCAAAATATGGTATTCGATCTTGGCGGTCTTAGAGCATTAACATGTTGTTATCGACGTTCCTCGATCCAGAATAACCAACAAACAATTCACGTGCAAATTACTACTCTCTTCCTTTTTTTGACAGTAAACTCAATTTCATTCAATCAAAATAATGATGTAGGGTTTTTTCAACGCGACTATAGAAATATAAGAAGGAGTTTTTTCAATCCAAATCCAAATAATGATGTAGGGTTGTTTCCTGCAAATCAAAAAATGATTTTGATTTAAAATAAAGTTTGGTTGTTGTTGTAAAATAATAATACTAAATGATATAATTTTATTCGAAACATTAAACTTAATTTTAACTAAGATGAATGTCGACTAAGGTTTTCATATTTTTTACTATTTTTTAACTAGTTTTATTATAGAGACCTATTTTCTAACTACTAATTATATTGTTTTCTATAATTCTATTAATATTATGTAATTTTTGAAATATCTAGCGTTAAACAGTAATACTTCTTTTCTAATGGCAAACGATGATATTTATTATGATTAACTTATAAGAGGGACAACCCATTTAAGTTTTTGAAAAAACCACGCGACGCAATTAAGTTCCAAATAAAATTAAAACCAACTGTTAGTCTTTGAGAAAAATGAACTGCAACAACTTAATTCATATCTTTATACTTTGTCTAGTTGATGAAGGAGACTTAAAATATAAAGTGAAAAGAGAAATGAATAGAATTAAGATGAATATTAAATAATTGGTATGAGATAAATCAAAGGAATGATAGTAGACGAAAAAATGTTTGTATTTATAAAATGATATAAATGTCTTTGAACAAAGATTATATATGATCAAAAATAAGCACTTTACTACAATCAACGAAAAATTACAAAATAAAAAATAAAAATAAAGAGAATAAAAATATATGAAACATATTCTGTAACAATCAAAGGTATTTTTTCAATTTAATAAATTACAATATTATTTACGAACAAAAAAAGAAAGAAACTATAGAGATACTTTTATGCATTTACATACTATACATGACTAAAATTGTAAATAAAAATATTAATAGATATAAACATAAGATAAAAAAAAATTCAACCACATATTAAATAATTAATTCAAAATAGCAACCAGTCTCAAAAGATGCAAAACACAACTCATCCTAGTAATGAAAAGTGTAAGCATATTAAGAACTCAGTGAGGAGACTTAGTTGATGCGAGAAGTTTATTCACTCCTTTTATGCCATGAAGGTAGAAGAAGTATAATAAGAAGAAACATGTTAATAACCTAAATGATAATTAAAGGGGTTTAAAATAGAAGTAGTGAGCACATACAAACTTGTTTTGAAAAGGGTGTGATCAAAAGTAATCTCAAAAATTGGTGAGTGTCATGTTGGCAGTTCTTACTATGGCAATTACTGTTCATATTTCTGTTATTTTGGAAGGTTGAAGAATCTATCTTAGTGGGATAGATAAGATTGTATTGATATTTGGTCTCTCTCTTTTGTAATGCTAGTTCTGTTGCTGGATTGGTCTGCATTTCTTTGTTTAGCCGTATAAGTTTCTTTCGATTAGTTGCAAAGCTTTAGCCAGAAGCTTGAAGTTTCTTTGCTCCTAGGGATAGTCTAGGCTTGTTTTCATTAGACTTTCTCATGTGTTATCTTTGTCTTATAGGGTCCAGGCCTATATAATTTTAAAATATTTTTTTACAAATTTTTTAAAATATTATGATTTATGATTCACGTTTTTTTTTGTGAAGGGATCATTCATGTTTTGTGTTGTGAATAGAAACAATTTTTTTTTTACCAAAGACATGTCCGTTTTGAAGCTACTTAAATATTATAACATTGAACTTTCAAAACGACTAATAAATAATGATATTTTTTTTATGAAATTGACAATTAAAAAGGATCGAAGAGTGTGCATTGTAAATAAAATAAATGATACTCCATATGGGAATGTTTTGTTGAATTAAATTTGTTAACAGTTGATATTATGTTTCAAATTTGTCTTTAATAACATTTACTTTTCACTTATAAAAATAATTAAATATATTTTAACGGAGAAATAACTAATAAAACTTACTTGACAAAAAAAAATTAAAAGTTTTATACAAATTGGCTAGAAAATTTTACAAGAGGTTTTTATATTTATGGACGATGGTGGTAGGTACTAAAACGTGTGTGTTAATCACATTGAACACTCTTGTTTTACTCTTATAAGATAAGAAAGACAAAAGCATTCTTCGATCATAAATGAACATGTAGATGTTATCGGTCAAGTATTGGATCTTATCAGCTTGTTGATCGAGCATATTTCTCACTTAAGTATCATCATCAGTCTTTTACAAGCACAGCACCCAAAAGGATATGGACTACATGAATTCTGTTGAGTCATTAGAGAAGTACGCGGAAACAGGGCCGTCCTTATGAAATTGGAGAACCGGCTCTCATAGTAAAGAGGCCTCTAGAAGACAAAAAAACACAATTTTTTTAAAAGATGAAAAAAATGTTTATAATATTTGTTTTATTTTATTTTTTGAGATAGTAATTATAACGTTTGTCATCAAAAGTTTGTTATTTTATAAGATAAGTATGGGTCAAAAATTGGAAGAAATGCTCTAAAAAAATAAAGGAAAAAAAGTTTAGTGTGTTTTTATTTATAAATATATAGTCCAATAGGTCGAGGAGAGTTGGATTGAATTGAAGGAAGAAGAGAGAATATCGAGAACATATATAATAGGCTAAAATTGAGGCATGCTGGACAAAAAAAAATTAAAGGGAAAAAAATATAAATCTTGGAAGTTGAAACCATTGAGTTACCGTCATCTCAACAAAAATGAAACTATTATCGCGTTACTAATATACTCTTGTTTTACTTGTATTATAAATAAAAAAAATATTTTCGGCCCCAAATTTTAGAGGTCCCAACTCTGTTGAGCTGTTTGCATCCCCCAAAAAACGGTCCTGATGGGGAATCATCATGTTGTAGTAAGAGCAACAAGTCTATGAGTTATTTCACTTATATGTTGTTTACTATTAATTTTTTTTTTATCAAATGTGAAATTTTTAACTCACATTTGTCACCATCAATCTCTTTCAAGTGTGAGTTTATCCATTCATTTTGGTGCACCCCCTTAAACGGAAATTTTTTCATGGACATATACTTGTACTATCTTTGACACCAACAACACACGTTACCTGGTCATCATTGTCATGAAGATTTTTGACAGATAGAGCCGAATCTTTAATACTTCATTTGTCCCAAAATATAAGTCATTTTACGGTACTAATGAAACATTAACGTTACTTCTACCCGGAACTGAAGCTTATTCTAGATATAAATAAAATCAATGGGAATGGGTAAGGCAATGTTCATGATTGAGAAAACTAGCTACTAGAATCATGTGATGAAATTCAAATTAAAGAATGTGATCAATGCAACCTATCATAGGCCGATGGATATGTCTTTTGTTGAAAAACGGGAGGAGGTCTTCAAGTGTATGTTGACAACATAGTGGTGAATTCGTTGAGGAGGAGGAGCATACTAGTAACCTAAGCAATATTTTTAATTTGTTATAAATATATGACATAAGGTAACTAAATTCGTTTTATGCCCTTTTAAGGAAGTTCTCAGGGGTTCTAGTTCACAATAGGAATGGATAACTCCTAATGTTTGGTGGTAGAAGGTTGAGCATGTAGACCATTAGCCAGTTAAATAGATCCATGAGCTTCAATTAAATATTGAAATGGGCTCAAAACATGTTGTGGACACATTTAATCATTCTATGGGATGACATTTCTAATTATGTTTTTAGAGTAGACATCTTTGTTCTTTATTTTTTGAAAATTTGGTTGAATTTTTTAGGATAAGAGTTAATGCTGTTTTAAAAAAAGAAGAGAGACAACAGGGTAGCTTATACTTTAGTCAAGGTTACTACATAATTATTTGGGTTAAATAAGTAAATGGTCCTCCTAAATATACCAACATTTGATTTTAGTCCCCCTAAAATATTTCTTAGGCTTTTGGTCCCTTCAAAATTTTCCATCAATGAAATTAGTTCCTACTTTTTAGTCAACTCATGTCTAACTTTCATATTTTTTAATGAAATTTTCCATATATGGGTAGAAAATTATGACAATATTTTCCAAAAAAAATTAGAATTTAATATGAATTTTTTTAGTACCAAAAACATAAAAATTCATATTTAATTCATGTTTTGTTAAAAAATTCCAATTTTTTTGGGGATAGATTATCATAATATATTATCCATTTCTGGAAAACTTCATTAAAAAATATGAAGGTTAGGCATGTGTTGACCAACAAGTAGGGACTAATTTCATGGATAGAAAATTTTGGAGGGACCAAAAGCCTAAAGAATATTTTATGGGGACTAAAATCAAATGTTGGTATATTTAGAGGGACCATTTACTTATTTAACCCTAATTATTTTGATTTCATCCTTTCATTGATGTTTGTTATTGTATCAAAAGGTAACGAATTAACAAAAGGTAAGAAAAAGGCCTAGCGATACAACTTGTTGCCCACTTGTCTTCTACTCATGTGTAAGTAATCTTTGATATATATAAATACAAAGAATTTATTATGTATCAAATCTTCAAAGTATTATAATTAACTACAAGATGATTAAATCAAATATATCTTGATTAATAAATTATATGAGTGTACCCCTGTAAGAAAAAAGCAGTTGACCATAGGCTAATCCAAGCAAATGCAAGAGTGAGACATATGATATGAAAGGTCTATCCATAATTCAATTAAATCTTAAGAAACCTCGACATCCAAGGTAACAAACCTGGTAAAAAAGAAAATCCAAGGTAACAAGCATAGTCCACTATATGTCACATTGTAACCGTGGTCATGTACAACCAAAAGAAAACAAGTAAAAAGTAAACAAAACAAACTATTGATGAAACAAATCACAAGTTTTTTTTAATTATTATACGTATCTTAATATGAAGATTAGGTGTACTAAGAATGTTGTGTTCCCTCATCCAATATTTGATCCATACATGTCTCCACCTGCTTTTCAAATATTTGCATAGTAGAAGCAGGCAAACCCACAAACACATTAATACTTTTTGTATCTTCACGATGTGGTAAAAACAAAATGACTTCCTTTTGTGGCAAAGTAACAGGACAAAAACACTTAGGTTTTCCCCAACCAAAATCAGCTTCATGAAAAAGACAACCTAGTCCATGTTGTGATCAAAAGTGTTGATGTTAAAGTAGGCTTACTTCTTTTAACTTCAAAATAGTCAATAACAGTACAGATCTCATATAACTATCTGTCACCGTCTCAATTGCTTTGTTAATTAATTCCACACTAAATGATAATGGATTCTTCAACAACTCTCCTGCTTTACACATAGCATTTGACAACACAATTGCATTTCCAAAGTAACATTCTGGTATTGGTGGAACAAATCTTGATCTTCCATCAACAGCAAAAAGTAGCTTCACTCGTTGATTAGGATGCACTTTTAAGGCTTGAGTTCTAGCTCTCCATATAAAAGCTGAGAGTGCTTCAAAAGTAGAACACTTGTTCACAACACCGTCTTCTGTGGCCTTTTTCTTGAGAAGTTCAAGTTTGTTCTGATTAAAACAGAATGACTTGTATATCATCTCTTCTTCCTCATGAATTAATTTGTTTGTATTTGATAAATCTTCAATTTCATCGAATTCATGATGTGTGAACTCTATTTGTGGGGGATTGCGTGATTTCAGTATTGTTCTATCAAGAAATGGTGGGATTTTTAAGTCTAGTCCTCTTGTTGTGTCACCCCAAGAGTTCACAAATTGCATAGCACTTATACCATCATTCATACAATGGTTCACGTTTACCCCCAAAACAAACCCTCCACATTTAAACTTTGTCACCTGAAAAAGAGGGTTCAGTTCCACATTAAATATAAGACATTGTTAATCGAAACCTTAAAAAAAAACATGATTCAAACACTTATCACCGCATAACATATCAATAACTTCTTAAAAAAAAAATATCAACAACTAATAGCATAACTTGTTTTAAAAAAAAAAACTAATAACATAACTCATTTGTAGTGACGTGTTGTAGTGAATATCATGCCACTAGATTACTTAAACAAACAAATAAAACTAATAGTGTTTGGATGACAATTTATTTTAGGTAATGTAATATTAAAGGATAATTCAAATTTTTCTATGTAAATTTTATTGTTTGGGTGAAATTTATTGAGAATTTTTTAAACAAAGAGATTTTATGAAGTATTCTTTTGAATTATACAAATTACTTCCTTTATGTTTCAAAAATTTACACATTAGACTCATTTATTATTCGAATTTTGCAAATTGATTTCTATATTTTTTAAAGTTTGCAAATCAATCCCTATAAGTTTAAAAAAAAATATAAATTGTCGTATAAATTTTCAAAAGTTGTGATTCCTATAAACTTTCAAAAAATTTCAAATCGGTCCCTGTATTTTTTTTAGAATTACAATTTTGTCCCAAAATTTTAAAATTATGCACATTAGTCCCTATTTTTTTCATTTTTTTTATATTGGTCTCTCAAATTTTAAAAAATTACATAAAAATAGCTTAACAAAGTTTAAGAATACTAAATCTTTTTACTATATCCAACAATTTTTTTTTATAAATAAATGAAATTCAATGAAAGCATTTAAATTGTCTACATACACACACACACACACACACACATATATATATATGTGTGTGTGTGTGGGTGCGCGCGCGCGCGTGTTCTTCAAAATATAATTAAATGATACTTATACCTACACCATGTATATTTAAGTGACATAAACCTTTACATAAACCTTTTGCAAAGGAAGTGTGTGTTATTCAAACAAGATGAAAATAATAAATACATCATAATATTTATGGCTGAGTCTAATTTAACCTCACAAAATATATTTTTAAGGTGAGAGTTGCCCCCACCTATAAACACTTGTTCACGCCATATCACTTTTAAAGTGGAACTCTTGACACACTATTAGGTTTGGTGCGTGGATATAAATGATGGGTGACCTAATAGCGAAACCTGATAGCTGGTGGCTCAAAGGATTTTTGGAGAATGTTCTGATACTATCTTAAAACTTATGGTTGAGCCTAACAAATCTATTCCACTAAACTGACTTGTAAGGTGATGATTGTCCACACTTATAAACACTTGACACTTATCATGCCATATTACTTTCAATCTAGGGACTCATAACCCCCGCAAGTGATCCAGCGGATCTTGGATAACTTTAATATATATATATATATATATATATATATATATTATTTGTGGTTGGTTCTAACATTATTAAAATAATTCCAAGCCCCACATAGGAAAGAAAATGACTCTTAATAAGAGTTTATAAAGATAGACTAATCTCACCTTACAAGTTGATTTTGTTAGGATGACTTAAATTCAACATAAAAAATCTAATATGGTATTAGAGTTCATCCGTTAGACCACCCGATAGTTATATACATGTATCAAATCCAATAGTGCTGAACGTGAGGTGTGTATCAGGATAACCCAAGTCCCAGATATAAAAGATAAGACACTTGATAAGAATTTATAAAAAATGATACTCTTCGCCTTATATGTTGGTTTTATAAGGATGAGTTCAATAGAATAAGTTTTTGAGAGCTGATCCAAAACAAGAGCTCTTTAATTTAGCGGACATCCAATTTCATGACAATGTAAAAATTAAACAAAAACCTGAATTAGAAGTGGAGGCATCTCAAGTAAGTTCTTTGCGGTAGGGATGTCATAAACTAGTTTTCTAAGAATTTCAAGGTCAGGCTTTGTCACATCACCCAAATCCTCCACCATACAGTTCGCTTCAGCTTCAACAAATACAACACCCTCTTCTGTGCAATCTATTATCAACTTTCCTTCTGAGCTTATTTTCAACCTTCCAGCCATGGGATAGTAGTGAACAAGAATCTTTGACAATGAATCCTTAAGAACTTGTGCAACATCCTCATTGCCTTTTGAAAGTGATTTATAACAGTAAATTGTACGAACTGGATATGCTATATTTTGATCAAGGTTAGAAAGAAAGTAAAGTCCCTTCTTAGTTTGTTGTGCAGGAAGAACAAGAGTTGGTTCTCCTAGCTTTATATTCAATTTATTTGCCATTAGATACCATAATCTGTTCAAAATTGAAATAGAGTTAAATTACTACTAATTATATGTTATGTTACAAAAGAGTTTTTGAAACATGGCAATGCAAACAAAGAAACAACGTACCTTGTGGTTACCAATATGAAAGTAAGAATATACAAAAACAAGTTTACCAGGATACTATATTGTAGGGGAAAATTAAACAGACGAGAATTATTAAAGAACTGAGAGATGTGTTGTTCATTTCTTTCAATGAGTTTATATAGGAAGAGCTTAGCTAAAAAAGTTGACGACAAGATAACAAATAACAGTTGCGAAGTTATATTACAACTCAATTTAGTCTGTCCAATAAATGTCAGTTTGTTATATATTTACTTTATTATTCACTAGCGAAAAGACGGGCACTCACGTGCCCATTTTTCTGTTCTTTTTATTGCGCTAACACATGTAAATTATGAATGAGTTTTTATATGAAATTTTGATTTTGATTAAAATTATAAGTACAAATATTTGTGACTTTTAAATTGTAACAAACTCAAAAAACCATGTTTATCTTTTTCAATAACAACGGTAATTTAACAAATATAATATAAATTCTTATCTTTTCCGTAAAAAAAAATAAATCCTTATCTTTTTTTAATATCACCAACAATATAACATTAATATAGAAATATTTGTTTAAGGGTATAATTGAAATTATAAAAAATTCAGCCAAAAATCTCTATCCCCTTCATATATAATTAATATTGATAATATTGTTCTATTTTAGTGGGATATTTCCTATTTTAATGAGATTTAATTTTTTAATTAAAATTTAAAATAATATTATTAAAGGATAAAATAGGAGATAAAATAGTTTAAATGAAGGGTAAAATAAGTAATGAAAAAGCCAGTCTAAACTCATGTATTTTAAGCCTATTTTTTTTACATATATAAGATATATTCTATATTCTATTTGTAATCAATTGTGAGACTCCACAGTATAAATTAAGGAGAATTAATTTTATATGATAAGATTTGGTATATGTGCCAGTTTTTATTCGGCAAAAGGAGTTTCACATATTTATGTCTTCAATGTATCTATCTCCTTGTGATATTTTTTTTTATATAGACTGTGAATGCTCCGCGTGCAACTGCATAGACAAATCTTTTGAGTATTGTAGGATCCAAATGAGTGGCAAACTCTTCCTACAAGTTTTAATGCTACTGCATGTTCAATGCTAGATTCAAACTCAAGACTTTGGTTAAGTTAGAAGGAACATGTATCATCTCGTATAAACAGTCTTGGTTATGGCCATGTGATATTGATATTGATTGTTCATAAATTCTTACAATGGTTTAATGCAAGATGAATTATTTTGTCAACAATGTAAGGTGTTGTATGTTATAGTAGTGCCATGTGTACAGTGAGTGCAACTAATGCTTTGTTGTTGGTTTAGATAGCACACAGTATGGGCATTGATATGAATCCGATCAGTTTTTTATTCTTGTAACATATGGTAAGGTGTTTGGAAGGTCATGATGCATTGTTTTCAGCGCTCTATGTCTTTAGAACGATGAGACCTATATTACCCTTTCATGAATTGGTTTACGGTTTAATTGATTTAGTTTTTATTTTATTTTTAGTCTTTACATATGTGAGGATTTCTATAATTTTGAATATAACAAAATAAAAAAAAAAAAAAACGCTATTGAGTGTGTATTTTGTTGGAGCAAATTGATCAATAGAAGACACATTCAAAGAGCAAAAGTAACTAAGGAAAAATATAAATGGTAACCAAATTAATTAGTGAAAAACATTTGAAATTGTTTTTGTAATTGTGATTGATTCATGAACTATGATGATGCCAGTTTACAATTTTTTTTAAATAACAAGTATCATTAAGGATCCTTAAAAAAAAGTACCATTAAGGATTTTTTTTTACAAAGTATCATTAAGGATATTATTTAGCAAACAAAGTTGCCTCACCATGTGCAACAAAATCATTTCATTGGCTATATACCCATGTTTTTCGGCAAAAAATATACTCCAATTTTTTTCTCTTTGTAGTTTCCAAACAAAAAGTTTACTATTAAAAAAAGGCTTCCAAACAAAGTTAATGAATTGTTAAAATACCAATTATTACCTTTTCAATGTAAAAAAACATAGTTCTCATGAAAACGCAGTACTATTATTCAATGACATATCACATTTTTATATTAATTTATTTCAAAACAAGATTTTAAATTGTTTTACTTATAGAGTATCAATATCCAACTAAACTGTAGAGTATCTAAAAATTTATCTAAAATAAACATCATTTTAGTCATATCATATCACATGAAATTAAATGAACTCGAATACTTTGAACTCTAAGTCTGGACTACACGTTTGAGAATTTGGATTTCTATTTTTGGGTTCTCTGCATTTGAATGATTTTACACTCTAAAAAAGGAGAGAGAATGCAAAAAAAATTATGAGAGAGAAAATAAGATATGAGAGAGATAGAAAAAATATAGATGTATTTCTCTTCTTAAAAGTAGAGAGTTCTTGTCCCAAATTTGATAAAAAAAAAAAAAAGATTTTGCCAAGGAATACCCTAAAAACACTAGGTTAAAGAATCCATTAATTTTTTTTTTTTTGGTTTAAACTCAAAATATTAAGTCAAATGTATTTTAACTTTGCATAATTAAAGAAAAACATAGCGTTACATTTATTGAGATTCATGCACCAAAAACATAAAAGCAAGGCCTCACTAAACTTGTTGATGGAGTGAATATGTTTGTTAGTCCTCAAATTTATACCAATTGATCAATTTCGTCCTTGCATTTTTCAAATTAGAAAAATCGTCATTCATTTGTTTCACGCTTATCAAATGAGTTATTATGTCATGTTCATATGTTGGACACACTGACATGCAATGTTAAAGGCTGATGTGTTTGTCCATGTCGCATGCCACGTAGAAAGGGACCAATTTGCTTGAATTTCTCTCTTTCCAAGAAAATAAATAATCATAAAGCCAAAAATAAAATAAACCAAGAAATCCAAAAATCTTCACCTCTTCGTCATCTTCTTCCTCTCTAAAATTCAACATTTGAATTTTGAGATCATATAACATTCTCACGAACCTATACTATAATTTTGTATAAGAATAAATTGTGACAACTTTCTGATTGACTATGACGGATGTATGGTGCTTTTGTGTTCCAGTCGAAGACTCGGCGTTTCTGTCGGAATTGTTTAGATATGATATTCTACTTGTAGGATAGATAATGTTTAACTACACATGTCTTGTTAAGATATAAGAACAGTTCGAAATATATATGACAATGTATGTAAGTCTAGTTCTATGAGTTTTTCAAGCAACAAATTTCAACTGGAAAACACAATATGAGTTTCCGAACAACATTGGCAACATCGTAAACTAGGCTATGAGTTTCCAAACATGGCAATCTAAACAAGATAACTTGCCTATGAGTTTTTCGAACACTTAAGCTTACTGGAAACATATGTTTGTGTTTTCCGGTAGAAAAGGAACACTAGAATCGATATGAAAGTGATTTTCGGAAGAAATTGTTCAACCAGTAAGCTAAGAAGTTGTGTTCCGATGCAAAACACGTACTTAGTCTCTCTCTCTCTCTCATTGCAAATCAGAAACCTTGAATTTTTTTTAGAGACAAATGAATAAAATGAAGTGTTCCATGTTCATATACAAGGGTAAAATAGGAAGTTTGGATAAAATGAAGGAGTGACAGTATAGATGTAAGAGTATGAAGTAAATTTTTTGGGGATTAAATCGAGTTACTTTTCTCTCATTTGAAATTGCTAAAAAACGTACCCAACTGTAATTAACTACAGTTCAGTGGTTCAATCACTTTTTAAGTTGGCTAAAACCGACTTAAAAAGTAATTATACCGCTTTAAAAAGTGTCCAATGGTAGTTAACTACCACTTGAAAATCCGAACTGTAGTTAACTACAGTTGGGTTCGTTTTTTAGCAATTTCAAATGTGGGAAGAGTAACTTTCTTAAATTGGGGTAATATTAACCTACTTAACCTTTTGGCCCAAAAGAGTGTTTCAATTTCTATTCGCCCCCTCCCTTTTACTCAGACGAGAGAAATTGTAACCTAAATTATTCCCGCTCATTCCCGTTCAGGGGAAACGAAGAAGGCAAAGAAAACCACATTTTCAAAAAAAAATCCGCAATTCTTCTTCTTCCGGCGAAAAAAAAAAATGCACATACGCCGTCTCAGACTCGACGACGACGATGAAGATGATGAAGCCGCCGTCATCGCTGCTGTCGCAGCCGCCGAAGCTCAACCTCAACCACAACCTCAAACAGTTCCCTCGGAACCAGTCGTACTCTCCGACGACGACGTCATCGACGTCTCCGATGACCATTCCCTTCCCACTCCTCCACCACCTCCTCCGCCGGTTCCTCCACCTCATGCTTCGGATTGTCCCGTCAACGATTTTCTTCGCCGTCTCGGATTCTGCGTAAAGAGAGACTCGCTTGCTACTTGTCTTCGCGAACTAGGGGAATCGGTGAACGGCTTCCAAGGGTTCGGTGTTGCTACAAAGGCAAAACTCTGTTTCGAGCAGTTTCTATTTTCTGATCTCAATTTCTGTGGTAGTGGTGTGCTTCCTTCTAATGTTGCTTCCATGCATCTCGATACTCTCCCTGGTCCCTACGTATTGCAGGTTTCGATTCCGTTCCATTTGACGGTTAATTGGTTATATTCTTTATCTTATTATTAGAATTATTGTGAATTTGGAAGTTTACTTTATACTGTAGGTAGATGTTTGAAAAAATGCTTAAATCCAATGATTACATGATTCAGTTTTGTTAATTCGGACTCAAGGTTAGTTATTGTAATTGGTATGGAATTTATTGTTTTACCTTAGTGTCAACGCAACTGATTCGGTGGTAAGAGCTTGACTTTGCAGCCAAATCACCGTTATTAATACTTTAAAAAAAATGCAATTTGATGTATTTTAGGAACCAAAAAATAATTTGAATTTGAACATTCCTTTAGTCCTTCATGGAAGTTTATAGTATCTTGGGTTGCTAGGATCCAAATTATGCTCCTATGTGATGGACAGTGGGTTAAGTATTTTTTGCTTAGATGGTTGCTGATATGTATTTTCTGTGTGCGTGTCATTAATTGCGATCGATTTCATTTGTGGTACCTGAAGACTTTATACCTGAATGCGTTGGCAGGTTGATGAAATTGTTAATCTCTCGTGTCCTCTGCGAGGCAGATATCAGCAAGCTCCTCCAGTGCGTAAAAAAAGGTGCCTGAAGTTGTCAATGACTGATGGTATTCAGAGAGTCTTTGGGATGGAGTACAGGCCTATTAAAGCTCTTGAAGTTTGTGCATCTTCTGGTTTAAAGGTTTCTTCTATGCCACGAGTCATCCTTTTTTTTTTTCATTCGAATACACATATATACATGTCCATGATGGTTTTATTTGCTATTCTCTCCTAGTAAGGGTTAACTTGAGGGATCTATTGGTACTTGTAGGTCGCAATCTCTAATGTACAAGTGCGCCGTGGAATGTTGATGCTGGTTCCTGAAACCATTGAAGTATTGGGGGGATTAGTTGAGCAGCTGGACGCAGCTCGAAAGCGGCTGGTTGATGAACTAAATAAGCCAGCTAGGGGAAAAAGGTACAAATTAGTCATTCCAATAGGATTATTCAGACTGATATGGCAGGGAAATTTATATTTTAACAGGGAAGCTAAATTCGTGCAATTTTCTTGTTGTTTCTATCTTTTTTGCTGGCTTCTACTACTATAATCTGTGACTTTACTGTATATAGGTAATCCTTGATTAGTTAATCTTTGTTATCCTCATGCAGAACCATAAATGGAGTGCTTCCTCCTTTAGCAACCAGAGCGACTCTTGCTGCATGGCCTGCAAGTAGAGTTGATGATCTCAGTCACAGTGGCCCAACGTTGCACGGTACTGATACTGTCCAGGCAAACAACCACGGTAAGTCCTTATGTTCTAGATTAGAGTGCCTAAATGTGTGTGCGAGAAAGGGTGTATATACATATGATATAACCAATCTCAGTCTTAGTATTCTTGACTCTGATCTCATCTGTTCTTTATGTATATGTTTTACAGTAGGTACCGGCCACAGGATTTCTGGCACCGGTAACAACTTAACAACTGAAGATACTTCGCGCATGAGTGCACAAAATGCTACTTCCTATTCAATACCCCAGCATGGTTTCAAACGTGGAGCAAACAAATATTGACATGCGGTGCCAGCAGGGTGCCAGCATAACAACTGAATACACTTCGCGCATTGGTGCACAAAATGCTAATTCCAATTCAATACTCCACATGGTTTCAAACATGGAGCGAACAAATATTGACATGCGGCGCCAGCAGGGTGCCAGCATAACAACTGAATATACCTCACGCATGGGTGCACAGAATTCTACTTCCAATTCAATACCCCACATGATTTCAAACGTGGAGCAAATGAATATCGATATGCAGCGCCAGCGGGGTGCCAGTATAACAACCGAAGATGCTTCGCCTATGGATGCACAAAATGCTACTTCAAATTTAATACCTCACATGGTTTCAACTGTGGAGTCAATGAATATTGATATGCAGCGGTGTACCAATCCCGTGTCCCATAATAGTTCTATGGCTAACCGGACATCTTCAATAGCTGAGGAGATGCATATAGATACTGCCAATATTACCATGGAAAACTCTGTCGACAACCAATCTTCTCACATGAACTCAAATGTTGCAGTGGCACATGAAGACACCATTCATGTAACAAGAGGAAGTTCTGTGACTGCTGTATGTTCTTCTGTTTCTGAAAATCTAGAGACAGAAAGGGGCAGAGTTCCTGTAATCACAGATAATACTTCTCTGAACGGATCTGCCTCCAATGTTTTTAACAATGAAGATATCCTGATGGATGACGCCAGTGACAATCCGCTTATACTGTCTGTAGACCAAGAAGTTCCTTTCACATACTTGGCTAGTTTGTCAGCCAAGTGGGCAGCAATGAAGGAGACAGATCCTCTGGTTACGGGTAAAATTAAGGTAAGGAGATTCAACTGTCCAATGTTCTTTCTTTGGATAGTGATCTTTAGCTCTCGTGCATATGTTAGTATCAGTATTCAAATTAATTTTACTGACTCTAGCCAACATGAGTTGTTAGAATAGGCTGCCTATACCACCATATTCTACAATGATGTTGTTAAAAGTTTAAACATGTTTTACTCCGATGTTGTATAAAGTTCTTTGCGCTGAATCCACGTGTGGTGTTCTCTCTTCTACATATTAAGCTTCATATTGTAAGATTTGAGTATCAGACATTAGTTGCTATTCTATGGTGACATTGGTTCATGGATGAAATTTTCTTTTGAGCATGTATAGTTGATGCGTCTTAGTTTCTGTAATCTCGAATTTTCAATATTATAAATGCATTATTTTTTTGTAGTGCTTTCTGACTGGCGTAAAAGGATTCCAGTATAAGAAAAGGACAACCTACGAGCTTCGAGCCTATGTAGATGACGGTAGCCTTATTTCTGAAATCCTCATTGATCATGACGTGAGTTTGTTCTAAAAAATAATCTTTTAAAGCGTGAGCTTTATCTTTTTGCCGTACTAAGGTGATCAATGATATAATATTTTAGGTTGTACAGAAAGGAATTGGTTATTCTCCTGTGGAGGTCACTGCGGCTCTTTCTTCTTCTGACACAAATATAGTCAACAACATGAAGGAGACTATGCGCAAATTCCAAACTTTCTTAGCAAACTTTGAGGTAATACAAATCTTTCTCTGTATATGGCAGATTCCTGTAAGTTGTAAGCAGTTGTTAGCTAGCAGCGAGTTAT
The DNA here is from genome assembly GCA_018208015.1 of Medicago ruthenica. Taxonomy (NCBI): domain Eukaryota; kingdom Viridiplantae; phylum Streptophyta; class Magnoliopsida; order Fabales; family Fabaceae; genus Medicago; species Medicago ruthenica. The sequence continues at coordinate 206,492 of WNNG01000449.1, forward strand.
TAGTTGTTTCTTCATTCTGTTAATTCACATCTTTCTTTTTATCTCTAGGGAGTAATACTTGTCGAATTAAATAGAAGATATTCCCTTCCAATTGCCCTAGACATGAGTCAAGGCTGTCCTAAATCTGATGTGTGGTCCCTTCTGACAAGGCTGAAGTCTTATCACCCTGCACAAGCTCTAAACCATTTCCCTTCAGACACAATCGTTTTATCCCCATAATTATTTGAATGGCTAACGATTCCTAATTTGGCTGGGAGAGAGCTGGGCTCAAAATTATTGCAACCTAACGCAATGTGAATGGCAAGATGCCATTCCAGCCCTTGTATATTGAAGATGATAATAAAACTTTTCTCCATGCTTCACCAAAATCCTTGATCCCTAAAACCTAGCAGAACTAAGATGGACTTAGAAATGTGGCTGTATGAGATAGCATGGTGCTGCCATCTGGTCTGAGGTGAAGGCTCAAAGTTGACCTATTGATGCGAGGAAGGCATTTTACGTTCAGGTCCAGAGAAAAGTTGATCAATTTGTGGTTTCCAAATTCATCAAGACAAGGTATGACCCTACCTTTGATCTCAGGTTGCCGTTGGGGCTGGTGCACTCAGTGAATGGCATGTAACAAATGTTTTAGTAATTTAATTTGAAATGTAAATTTTTTGTCGAGTAATTTTTGCTTTGCTTCTCTTTTTAGCTGATTAGTTTTATAGGATCTGATGTATTAAAAATCAGTCAAGAGACCAAACCAATGAGACCAGAATAAGCTTAATTGGTTCAATTGATGGCAAATAAAAAATAAGGTATTTAAAAAGTAAAATAATAATGCAAAAATTTAGTCCCTGTTCAACCGGATCAACTGTGAATTAACCGGTTTCCGATTGAACCGCCCTCATCTCAGTTTGAGGCAGCAACCAGAAACGGGTCTGATAATTTTTTTCTGACCCCCCCAAAAAAATGACGGGTTTGGGGTGTTTGGGTGGGAATTCCTGAGCCAATTTTCCTTTATTTCAGAACCATCTCAATATAGTAGGTGTTAAAGAATACGAAAAAAAAGATGTGTTGAAGACTATAGTAGGTTTGGTATATATTGTTTAATTTTAAGAGAAAGAGAGAAGAAAGGTTAACAAAGAATTGTTTTCTCTCCTCTTCCTTTGTATGTTTGGATACAAATTGCGAAGAGAGAATTAAAATTATTTTTGAAATGACAAAAATATCCTTAAACTTAAAACATAATATGTAATTTATCAACTAATTTGTAAAAAAAAAAACTAATTTAATTAAGATTAGTTAATTAATTAATTAACGAGCCCCTTGAGATAAACCCGGACAAGGACATAGGTTCAAAGACAAGATGCTGATGTTGTGGTCTAAGTTGGTTAGAAACATATCAAGGAATGTTTGCATTTTCTCGCAGGCAAGGCTGATCGAGCAATTAGGTGTGGTATGAATAAGTCCAAACGTGGTTGCTTAATTTTCATCACACACGGACTGCCGTGTGCATGTACAATTGCCAAGAAAATCAAGTTCAACACTCTCCTCCGTTTGGATGAAATTCACACTCATTAGAAGAGGTTGTAGTTCGAGTCCGAGGTATCAATAAATAAAATAAAAAGTGATTATATTGGTATCTAATGAATAAATTTTATTCGTAAACCAACTTATCCGTCAACGTTCTTTTAGAACTGAAGCTGAACTAAGACCAGATCTTATGAATGAATTGTTGCTTTTATTCATTCATCAATCGTCTTTGTTGACGAATTGAATTTAACTTGTTTTTTTTCCTCACTCACAATGCTTTGTTTTGTTGCAACCTAAATAACAATGCAATCCAATTTGTTAAGGTTAGTACGCAGCTCTCTATGATAACTCCACTCCCAATTTGTTTCTTGTTAATCGACTGTGTGCAGATTGTTTTGGTCTTTTGAGAAAAGGTACACAATTGGAGAATGGTGTTGAAAGATAATTTAAAAAATAATCTATTGTGGAAGGACTATGATAAAACTTTGTTCCTTATGTGATCTAAAGGTTAAAAAGCAACTTGGTCATGGTGGGGATGTTTATCACTTTCTCATGCTAAATATCACCCCATATTAGACCAATCATGTAATAGTCAATTAATAACAAGTCCCCCTAATATAGACCCTAGTCTAAGGGTGCACTCATAAATTTTACGTTATCCGAAGAAAATAAAAAATTAAAAACATAAGTGGACCATAGATTTAATCATCAAGAGTTTACATCTAAAATTAAATTAAGATACCACGAGAATAATTTTGTCTTATTATTCTGTCTTAAACACTTGATTATTCTTAGGCATACGAAGATCGCCCTTCTTACAAGAAGACTTTTGCCAAAGCCCAAAGATGTGTCGTTGAGCCCAGTCCACTAACTCAGGATAGAGCACCTTAAAAGGAAACATCACTTTGAGCCATGAAGGGTTTGTCACATACATATCTCCCCTGCACGCACTTTTTACTATGTCTTTGGCACATTCATTTGCTGATCCCAATGGAATCCATTGCAGACTAGCCTACAATAGTTAATGTTGTGAATTAGAATAAGAACACACACAGTAGTGTAAACTGCATTGGTTGAGGTTTAAATTAAAGGAGGTGTAATATTATGCATGGAACCAATTGACCAACCTCGTCTTCATATGCCTTCAATGCCATATTTGTTTTGATAAAACCAGGTGTGACGATTGTAATGCCAATGGACCAACCAAGTTCAATTCTTAGAGTCTCAAAGAAGCTTACTGTCGCAGCCTTACTAGCCTGATACCATAATGTAAATAATCACAACTGAAGACTATTATTTTGGCTACATAAACAACTGAAAAGTAAATTAAAATACAATTGATGTGTTGGTAGCATGCACTTTCTCTATAATTTTGAAATGTACTAATGTCTATGTTTACATTATAGATACTTAATCTTGGAAGTGGGAACCATCCACAGCCCGAAGCAATCACTATGATCCTGCCTTTGCTGTTTTTGAGATGTGGGATTGCATATAGAGTGCCATGAACTGCTCCCCAGAAATTTGTATCCTGTGAATAAACACAAAAAGTGAAACTACCACTTTTGAGATAGTTATTAAGACTACCCACTTTTGATGTAGTTCAATTTATTCACAATGAGGTTAATATCTAAGCAGATATCTATAAAATCGTGAACGACCAAGGGAAAAATGCTACACATTTTGTTCATCTATACTATATATAAAGAAAATAACATGTTTTTGCTCTTTTGAGCTGACTTTTTCTCTTTTCAAAAATATCCTCAACTTTCAATACAAATACCACATATAACAAATAGATAAGAATGAATTTAAATAATAAAATAAAAGTGTAACAGACACGACATATATATATATATATATATATATATATATATATATATATATATATATATATATATATATATACGGGGCATATCAAGTGAGAATGATATTTTTATGTGAGAATGGTAGGAATGATTTTCAGCCTTTGGATTAAAAACTAATGGTTGAGATTTAAATGCTCTATTAAAACAACCATGTGCCTCTTCTTCTTCTTCTTCCCTCACGCGCATCTCTTTTCTTCATCTCGTTTTTATCCGGTTCATTCCATTTATTCTTATTCTCCTCTCCATAGACATATTCAAAGACAGCCGTGAAACATTAACTTTATAGAGAGAAAATCGTTTTAGGAACTCAAGTTATGAAATAGCAGCCACCGATTATAAAAAACTGAGGAAGAACCAAAGAAGCATGTTATAAGTAGCCGTGAAACATTAACTTTATGTTAGAAGTGGTGCTCGTTCCATCGCTAGAAACAGAAATGGAAACAGTGAAACCCTTTTCTTCAACTTTCCATTTATTTTGAGACAAAAGAGAAAAAACATAGAAGTAAAAAATCTGCAAAATAAAAGGTTTCGTTTGTAGCTATCTAGAAGAAGATTAATGGATCTGTGATTGAATTTGATTTGGTAAATATATATATATATATATATATATATATATATATATATATATATACTTACTTTTTCATTATCTCAATTATATTCTTGAACAACTTTTTCTTTAATAAAGATTGTTGTTGGTTTATTAAAAAAAATAAGAATTTAAATTATATTTTTTTTGTTATATTGTTGATGTCATTGAAATAGTTAATCATGATTAGTTTGATTTGTTATAATTTGAAAGCAAAAAGCATTTATATTTTTACTTTTAATCAAAATCAAAATTTCTTAAAAAAACACCGATAGTAGGCAATGTCTTCTCCTTTTATATTACCTTTTTTAAGCTATCAATACACGATAGTAGGTAATACATGTCATCTATCTTCTTTAAGCTATCCATACAACGATAGTAGACGGTGTCTCCTTTTATATTACCTTTTTTAAGCTATCAATACACGATAGTAGGTAATACATGTCATCTGTCTTCTTTAAGCTATCCATACAACGATAGTAGACGGTGTCTCCTTTTATATTACCTTTTTTAAGCTATCAATACACGATAGTAGGTAATACATGTCATCTGTCTTCTTTAAGCTATCCATATAACGATAGTAGACGGTGTCTCCTTTTATATTACCTTTTTTAAGCTATCAATACACGATAGTAGGTAATACATGTCATCTGTCTTCTTTAAGCTATCATCTTTGTTGATAGTAGACAGTGTCTCCTTCTTTTACCTTTTTTAAGCTATCATTTACACGATAGTAGGTAACATCGGTCTTTGTCTTTGTTAGGCTATCGTTCTGAATTAGTGCGATAGTAGACAACTCCTTCCCCAGTGAAACTATGTTATCCCCCAGTGGAGTCGGATCCCTTGCTTTAACAAACTCGGGTATCCTTTGGTTTTGTTTTACCCCCAGTCGGGTCAGCTTCGCCGTCTTGCATTTGCATTTGCATCACGAGCATCTCACATTTTTTCTTTTAGGTCCAAAATTGGCGTACTCTGTATTTAAGTCCCTTCGACCTGCCGAATCAAAGGTTTTACCTTCAAATCTCCGGACGAAGAGACTTAAATAGGGGCATCTGTCATACCCCAATTTTTGACCTAAAATTTCTTTTTTTTTACTCGTCTTTTCAGTTCGGAATTTTTCGTCGTCTCAGACGAAATTTCGACAAGAGAGGTATTTTAAAATACCTCATTTTTTTTATTTCATTCGAGTCCGTCTTTTGGTTTTTGTTTTTTTATTATTATTTCTATCTTTATTTTTATTCTTTTAAATATTTTTTGTCATTTTTATTTAGCATTTTTATTATTAATTTTTTCTTCCTTTTTTATTTTTTTACCTTTTTTAAACATCTGACTTTTAGAGGAGACTTTGGATCAGAGACTTTTTTTTTGTTTTAATGTGTCAATTAAACTGCTTTATTGTCCATCATTTGTTTTGATTATCATTAACTAGCATTTGCTTAATTAAAAGGGGGAGCCAACTTCTGTCAAAGGGAGAGTTCAGGGAGTAATCAAAAAACGAATACACAATTAGCACCCAGAAGCAAAAAACACTACAAAAGAAAAACCACAAAAACCAACATAAAGGAATCCATCCACGGACCCTTCACAAAATACAACAACAGCACCCACACTCTCACGGCAAACCACCATCCACCCTCCACATAACCAACACTCTCACGGCCAACCACCAGCCCTCCTCCTTCACACACCTCACACCCATAACCTCACACAACCACTTACTACCACCGCACAAAGCCATCACCTTCGGCCATCCAACCTCCACTCACCCTCATCAACAATCGCCTAACACACCAACACAGTCACACACACCTTCCTACTCCCTAACCGAATCGGCCAATCACCACCTTCAAACACCCTAAGCCGAAGCCAGACCAAGAAGAAGAGAGGTAGTTTGTTTTTTCTAAAAAAGTTTGGATCTAGGTTGGTTTTTAAATAGTTCTGGAAGTTTTTTGGATAGGTTTTTTTGAAAAGAAGAGAGAATAAGGGGTTTAAAAAACGTTTTTTTAAAAAGAGGGAGAAAGTTTGTCTTCTCCGGCTCGGTGGCGCCGCCACCTTGGCCGGCTAACCACCACGCCGGGGTCTGTTCCGGCCAGCTTCTTTTTAGAGAGAAGAGAGAGTGTTTTTATGGGAAGAAAAACTAGAGAGAGAATAGAAGGGGAAAAATGGAAAGAAAACCAGAAAAAATGAATATATATCCTCCTAAAAACCGGCCCAGTTTGCGGCCCAAATCTGCTTTCTTTCCTCCCATCTTCCAGCCTGCTGTTCGCACCCCCCCTTTATGCTTCAGCACCCCCTTCCTTCTTTTATTTGTTTTCTCTTTGTTTTTTTTTCCTTTTCTTGCATTTGTTTTTATTTTAGCCCTTCTATTCTCATGCATTTTATTTTATTACCTTTATTTTTAGCACATCATGCATCTTTTATTTTTTTTATTTTCCTTTTATTTCATGCATTTTCATTTTAGTTTTATTATTAGCATATTTATTTTAATGCATTTGCAATTTCGTCTTTTTCTTGTTTATCATTTTGTCATTTTTATTTTTATTTTATTAGAATGTATTTAGGACCCATGTAAATATAAATGAGAATTTGCACTGACACTCACTTTATTTATTCCGCTTTATGGCTTTTATTTCTTTTTATTTATTTTGCTTTACAAAAGAAAAAATACAAAAATATTAGGTTAGTTTAATTTCAAAAGGGTTTCGTGGTGATCCAACGTCACCACGGAAATCCCTCGTTTTTAACTTTTAGTTACGTTTTTAGTCTTAGTTCATTACTACAAAAAAACAAAAAAACATGCAAATAATCAAAAAATCACAAAAAAATCTTTTCTTAAATCAAACCTTGATTTTCAATCAAGTGTCCTTTTTTCTCTTTTATTTTCTTTAAATAATCATTAATCCACTTTAATAACACTTTAATCATTTTCAAAAATAAAAAACACAAACCAATCTTATTTTGCCACTTGGCCTTTATTTTATCTTTAAAACCTTTTTTTCAAAAACTAAAAAACACCTAAACAAATCAAACGGCTTTTTTTACCCCGAACTACGAGGTTTTGATCCCTCACGGGTACGTAGGCAGAGGACCTTGTCCTTCCAAATCATAAAAAATACAAAAAAAAACATTTTATTTTCCTTTCGCATTATTTTAATTCATTCTTTTCTAAAAAAAAATAAGCAAGTTATAGCCAAATAAATAAATAAAATCAAGAGGTTCTCGTAGAGTACTACGAACGTTTAGGGTGCTAACACCTTCCCTAAACGTAACTAACCCCCGAACCCTAATTTTTAAAAAATGTGGTAATTTAGAACTTTTTTCCACTTTTCATTTAAAAAATTAAAAGTTCAGTCGTGAATTAAAATTAGTGAGTCAACGCTAATCAATAGCTTGATCTCCGAAAATCACCACGACAGAAATGGCGACTTCACTGGCGATAAAAAACTAATTTTTTAATGAATTGTTGAAAATTTTGTAATTTGAATACTTTTAATCGAGAAAAACTGACAAATGCAAATGCTAATGTGTATATGTAAATTACATCTCTTAAACATAAATTTTGTGGATTCTTTACTTGTCGAGTAGTTTTTCAAACCTTTAGAAACTATGATGATTTTAGTTTCACAGGTTCGAAAATCCATTGAAACAGAACATATAGCTTACCATAATTGGAGTGTATTTAGTTAAATCATGACAATCCTCTATCAACGTTGGAATACCAGAAACTCCAGCATTATTTACCAGATGATCCACTGCATGAAACACAATTAATTTTTATCAATTTTTTAGATATATACTCAATAGAAAAAAAGAAAAAGAAAAAGACAATAATGAAAGTACATCAAAATTTCACTAACAGTCACATACATCGTCCAAAGTGTTTCATTGTTTCATCAATAAACCGCTTACTGTCTTCGACCTTGGAAACATCTGCACCAATGATAGTAACATCAGGGGAACCAAGTGATGTTGCCATATCAGCCACTGCTACAAGATTCTCTTTTCGAATGTCAACTAGAGACAACCTTGCTCCTCTCTCAGCATACTCATAAGCTAGTTCCTTTTTTAGAGTAAATTAATTAACAAAGAAAGGTTTTATTAGCAACATTAAAACTGGTAGCAACTCATGTACCCTAAAGTTTTATTTGGTATAGTATTTATCATTTAACGAGCGTTAATTTTATATTTATTTAAAGTTTTTATAAATGTTATTTTTTTTATGAAAAAAAGTTTTAGGTGAGTTGTTATGATGCTAGCTCTCTAGCATCAGCATTGATCTCAAAGTGCATAGAGAATTGATAGAGATTACAAATCATCCACCAATGTGGTTTTTAAGCAATGAGAATTGAACTCACTCTTTTAAGATATGAATCAACTTCTTACCATCCGAACAAAGCCGATCCAATAATGTTTAAAAATAAGTGAGGCTTGAAGCAAGTTTTGATATATATATATATATGTGTGTGTGTGTGTGTGTGTGCGCCTTTTTATTTATAAAATTCAATGAAAAATATTTCTTTTTTTCAGGTAGGCCTAAAACGAGGGCTTTAGTGGCCTTACATTTGGGTCGGCCCAACAATGGAACCAACTTTTGTGGACTGGTTTTTAAATGAATTGAAATTATTTTAGCTAATTTTGCATTATTGATACTAGTATCCACATTTTTCTCGTAGGTATGAGATAATACACCAAAACAGAATATTAATGGAGTAAGTTGGGTACCTCGCCAATTCCTGAGGCTGCCCCAGTGATTAGTACTACTTTTCTTTCCATGCTCTCTGTGTGCACCAACTTTTTTTGCATAAATAAGCAATTTAACGAAAAGAAAAGGTAGCATGATGATAGGGAGCAAAATCAGTGACAATGGGGGCAATACTACATTCAGTATGTTGCAAATTGCACTCATTGTTTTGGGAGATTTGATTGGCAGCTAAAACTAAATTTGCACCTTCTCAAGCTAGAGTAAAAGTTGTGTCTTCAAAATTTTTTATAACAAAGACTATACAACATACATGCATGTGTTGATGATTGTAGCTATGACTTGAATTTATATTGTAATGTGAGACATGTCTGGTAGTGACTGTTAACTCCAGGACATGTCTATCAATAACTATTTTATGTACAATTGCCAATTTTGTTGAGGGTTGTTGGATGGATGGCATAAAATAGTTATTGCATCTAGCAATCACAAAAAAGAAAAAATCAGCGTCCCTATCTAACGGGCTGTTTTGAATGGACCGCGTGTGATGAAAATATTAGTGGCGGATAGGAATTTCTAAGCTTGATCCGTGGCTACTTCCACATTCGGCATTTTTTTTTAAAGATTTTCACACATTCGGCATTTATAGTAAAAAAATCACAAGTGTTTTTTTTATACATTCCAACTTTAGAATCAAAACACCACTTTTTACGTGCTTTGAATTTCTCTTGTCTCAAAATTAAATTTTACTATTTTCATGATTTTTTGGCACAAAAGAGTTTGAAGCATGTAAACGGACCGTTAAGATCTTAAAGTTTGAAGTACTTGTTTTGTTTGGATATTAGAATCCAAAATGGTCGAAAAGTCTAGGAAAAAAACAATTAGCCGCAGTTCAACATTGACAAATTTTATGCCCTTTGAAAATGGTCTAAAAGCCCTATTCAGATTTTAGAATCCAAAAATTGAAGACATTTTTGGAATTTAAGATAGTGTGTGAGAAACATGGTGGGTGAAAAAAGAAATTCTTAAAAAATATTGGCAAACAACTATTTTGGTTTATGAGGGTGCAAAACTCTCTCTCCCTACAGTCATCTAATGTATTAAAATTGGAAACGCATCTTTAATGCCTCTTTTGTTTAAAAATTTAATAGGTTAAATTGATCAACAAAAAATATATTTGATGACTAAATTGACTATATAAAAATAAAAACCAAAATAACTAGTAAAAAAAGATTCAAGAATATAAATACAATTTCAATACTTTTAAAACCAATGTAATAGATAGTTCATTTACAAGAACCGAAATGTTGGTTTGCCCATAATTATTCCACTGGATGTAACCGCAGGAATTTCTCACCGGATAAAATTCACTCCCTGGATGGATTCTATCAATTGGATAGAAAATTAAGGGAGCAACGTGGATATCTTGACCATTGATCTCCACATTATTATCAATTATTTATATCCGATTGTGATGATCCATTTCCTAGAAGTGGGATGTGTCTTCAAACTTTTGGCAATAATAACTACTATGTATCCATGACATGCATTTGTTGATTATTTATTGGATCATGTTAACTATTGTTTATGAGGCTTTTGTTAAGAATAAATAAATAAATTTGTATAGAAAAAAAATATTTCTTGCACTTTTAAAATATTGACTATACAAGTTTCACGATAATTTTACTAGATTTGGTTATTTAAGAAATGTCAATAAAACACATGTTATTATTTTTCTTATTTATTTATTTAACATTAATGTGAACATGAATGACTTGAATTTATGGTGATGTGAGACACTACCGACCAATCTTATTGAGAGTAGTTGGATGGTTGGCAATTTAGCAGAGATAAGTTATGGCAAAAAGATGTGTACCTCTTGTTAATGATCTGGAAGTAGCGAGTACATCTGTAAGTGATTTTGGAGCTTTTCGATATACCGATGAGTTTTTGGAGTCTAACTCACTTAAACTTTGTGTGATAAAAAAATAAAGATATATGTAAAAAAAATTCTTTCTATTCTGCGTTTGGTGAGTTTTACAATATCCTACATATTTTTACATAACGTCATTAAAAAATACAAAGACTACATATGAGTTGACTTAAAAATGGGAATAAAAAATAGTGATCGAAAATTTTTTAGGGACTAAAAATCAAAGAAAAATTTTAGAGGGATTAAAACATAAAATTGATATATTTATAGGGACCAAAAACATATTTAACTTTTTATGTTACTAAGTTAATACACCGAGTGGTAGAGAGTATTAAGAAGATTCTTGGTACTAGCATTTCTTTTTACTATATGAGAAATGATTTGTGATAATTTTCTCTCATACTCATATCATATTTTTACTTTTATCTCTCTATTGCTTTGATTTTCGTGTTAATACCTATTTTTTTTTTATAAATTTATAGTTGTCTCATAAGTTGTCATATAAATGATTGTTCAAATAACACATATCTTTTATATATTTTCTTGTAAATGTTGTTTTAATAAGTTATGTCATGGTACGTATTCTATTGAAAACCCTGTCATCCCTTTTGTTATTATCTTTGATTCTCTGTATCGTTAATAAGTTTACCTTTTACACCTAATTCAATTTAATTTCATCTGCATCTCCAACATCTCACCCTCCAATTTAGCTCTCACTTGTGCTTGCTTTGATCGTTTGGCATTGTTTTTATCTGATGTTAATATATGCTACTTTGCATCGCGACAACACAATCTTCTGAAGAGTCTTGTCTTCAAGTTCACTTGTTACATTGGGATTGAAATTATTCTAGCAAGTTTTAATTGCAGCTTCAAGCACATCAGTTTAATGGCGGGTAGGGAATATAACCAAAGCAATGGAAGTAGCTTTTTAAATTGGAGGGATCACCATACTTTTCGCCTTGGCGACAACCCATAAAATTTTCATAGGTGTTCCATGTGCCATCAACAGGAGTTGATAGTGATACACCAACTACTAGATCTATACCACCGGATAATTCGATGGTGGACATGTAGAATATAATGACAATCAATTCTCCAAATCATATGTTTAATGACCTTAACAAATCAACCAACGGATTACTCCTTGTTCTATGACTATTAATACTATTTACTATTTGATTTATTGACTTACCACAGTAATGTAACAGATTGAAATAACTTGCTATTGGTTGAGACTTGTATCTTCATATATAAAAAAAGGATATACACACAAAATAGTGGGGTCGAGGGTAATAAGTGAACTACCAAGTTCTTGGCTAGCTTTATTCTAGTCTATTGAGTTCATTGGTTTTCTAATTATACTCTCAATTATTTTGGGCATTGTTTGTAAAGCTCCAACGTGCTGGCCTCGAGTGCACAAGTTCAGACACGTAGTTGTGTAAACATTGGGGAGCAAAACTGGATATTGGATTGCACCGGAGGTCCACCGAAAATTTGCTTTCAGGACAGTGGTTTTTGTCACGGCACAACAACTCTCTTATATCTTTCCTATCTATCTGAAATCTAATTTACTCTTAATATTTCCAATTGTCAGGCTAATTTTTTTTTTAGTACAATTGTTGATGAACTTATTTGGGGGGAAAGACTTATAATTTATTCATAGCTCTTGAATTTGTAGGTCAAGAAGTATTATATTTGAAAGACTCAATGTGAATCAGATACCTCTATGGAGGAGATCAACACCTTCTAAATCTTTTATGATCACAAGCTATAAGTTATGTGACTAATAATAGTCTATGAGAGACGACACAAATCCTTTTGTGAAAGGACCTAAAAATAATGTTATCTCACTATATGAGAAGTGAGAAGAGAAAAATAAATTAGATCCTTTTGTGAAAGGATTACCCAGGAAAGTTGTCCTAGATACGTCGAGGGGGATAAATTTAAAGCCTTGAGTGGAGAAAAATATGGTCGATACCCAATTTGTGGTCAAACGAAGCCATATGAATACTCCTAAATGCACTACATTTTTCATCCCTATGGCGTGTGGTAGTGCTTAATGCGAGGATGAGCTTTTAGCTCTTAATGGATACATGTTGCTATAGAGACGCATTATATGTATCTACCTACGTGAGTGTGAAGGCATAGACCACCTTCTATGAAATACTTAGGCAATCTTTCTATAGCGCTCATGAGAAACCCAATGTAATAAAGGTCTTAAATATTGTTGAAATGTTTATCGCGGAGCTATCACAATTTTAAAGGCAAACGTGCGTGTTGTGGGGGTCTCACCTTTAGTCTATCAAAGTCAAGAATACTTCACTTTATAGATATAAGATGTTGCCTCATTTCACTACGTGTTAATTCAATCCTTGTGACATTAACACTTAAGCATGAAAAAAACCTTTCCTTGCCCATAATTCAATTCCTTTTCCATGTCCAAATTTCTATTCCTTTTTCTTGATTGTCATTAGTGGGGGATTGTAGGATATAATGACAATCAATTCTCCAATTCATATGTTTAATGACCTTAACAAATCAACCAATGGATTATTCCTTGTTCTATGGCTATTAATACTATTTACTATTTGATTTACTGACTACCACAAGAATGTAACATATTGAAATAGCTTGTTGTTGGTTGAGACTTGTATCTTTATATATAAAGAGAGGATATACACACAAAATAGTGGGGTCGAGAGTAATGGGTGAACTACCAAGTTCTTGGTTGACTTTATTCTAGTCTATTGAGTTCATTGGTTTTCTAATTCTACTCTCAATTATTTTGGGCATTGTTTGTGAAGCTCCAACGTGCTGGCCTCGAGTGCACGGGTTCAGACACGTAGTTGTGTAAACCTTGGGAAGCAAAACTGGATATTGGATTGCACCGGAGGTCCACCGGAAATTTGCTTTCAGGACAGTGGCTTTTGTCACGGCACAACAACTCTTCTATCTTTCCTATCTATCTGAAATCTAATTTACTCTTAATATTTCCAACAGGACATGCCTGCAGTGGCGGATCCAGGTCTCTAGTCTAAAAGGTTCAATTTTTGTATTTCTTGAACCTCTTGAGCCAATGGTTAAAAAAAATGAGGGAGCTCAAAATACAAAATATATAGAAGTATATATGCATTTTTTTAAAGTTTAAGGGGTGCACTTAAATCCCCTCGAAATACAAGTTACCGTTTGTAGGTTAGAATATATTAAAAAAATGGTTAGTATAGTTAATATGTCCATTTTATGTAGAAATATTACTAAATTGTTATTTGTGTATAGATATAGTGACATTTAAGATACATTTAAGAATGGAGTGTGAAAGTGGAAAAGAATGGAGGTTTGATGTGGAGGTGGAATGAGGAAGAAAGAGGAGGATTGGTGGAGTAGTCAAGTGATTTTCTCTTTTTATTTAAAAAAATGTTAATTTACACGTTGGTGAACACATATATTATATGTCATTAAAATTAGTAACAATAGTTTTTTTAGGGGATTTAACTAGACCCCTTGAACTTAAAAAAAAATGCATATATATTTTTTTATATTTTGCTAGCGAGACTTTATTCTCTAATTATGAAAGTTAATGATCAGTAAATTTATTCTCTATTTATGAAAGTTAATGACCAGTAATAACACAATTTTGTCCCATCTTAATATTTTGACACCTCAGCATATATTTACCCTTTTATGTCCTTTCTAACAAAATATCCTATTTAGATGAGAGAGAAAATAATTTTCAAAAGATTTATGTGATTTTATAACAAAAAATTCCTTTTATATTGATTTATCTAAACAAACTAAATTATTTTTATAAAAATAATTTTATTACGATAAACAAACACAAAATAAATTCTGATATTTTATAAAAAAATTTAAAAAATTCTCTAAATTATTGAATGCCAAAATTATTTTTATTTTAATTCGTAACAAACATGCCCTACGAGGTTTGTTATAACTTTCAAAAAATAACTTTAAAGGGCATTGTACTTATTTGTTATAATTTTTTAAAAAACTAGGGTTAAAAAAGAATTTATAAAAGCATCTTTAAATGAAAAGAGATTATAGTAACTTTTCAAAAAATATAAGAGAGGGAGAAAATAAGTATCAAAAGATGAAGATAATTTTGTAACAAAAAATCCATTTTATATAGTTGTATTCAAACAAATATTTTTTTCAAAGAAATGATTGTTATTACGATAAACAAACACACAATTGATTATGTTTTTTCAAAAAATATTTATAAAATAATCTCTAAATTATTGAATATAAACAAAATTATTCTAATAAAAACAAACCATATATTTAATATACATTTATTAAAAATAAGTTTTATGTTTGTACAAAAGAAAAAGGTTTTATGATGTTCGTGTGCTTTTATCTCACAATGAGTCTAAAAAAGTTTTATGATGTTCATGTGTTTTTATCTCACACTAAGTCTATTTGATGCAATATAGCTACCTTCCTATGATTGTTTTTTTAGGATGGAATAAAACTAACTACCTTTCTATGAGTTTTTCTTTTGTAGGTAATCCAATGAAAAAATGACAATTGTTTACATATTTAGTCTAAAAAAATATTCATAAATATAAATTTTAATAAAAAGTATTAATAAATACATTTCACTTATCAATAAAATAACAAAAGATGGATGAGACAATTATCGTTGATACTAACAAACACTGAAAAAATATTTTCACTAAGAAAAAAATAACATGATAATTCAGACCAAGTGGATCGACCCTAATTTATCCTAACAAAAATTCACTAATCACGGGCGAAACCCAACGAACTCACATACGAGCGCAAAACCAGGTTACAAAAAAAATGAAAAGTGAACATCTGTGAAGAACAATTAGGGTTAAAAATGGGCGAATGGATGGACCGTCAGCACGGTATCAAAATCCAAGTGCCAACAGCTCAATGATCAAATCAGCAAGCATTAAAGCTCTTTCGAACTTGAAGAACTATAGTGTAGGCAAACAAAAACTTGCAGATCTCGTCATGTTTGAAAACAACAGAGAATCAAAGAAATCGGGTCATCATGTCATATTATAAAATAATATATTTTTTTATTGTTATAGATTATTAATTATTATATCTTTTAACATAATGACTATAAAAAACACTGAAAAAATGATAAATGAGTCACTAAATAATATAGTTCTATAATTCATACACGAGACTCATAACGACATCTTTATCAATAATAAATTTTTTATTATTTTTACATATTTTTAGTTTACCACTTCATAATATTTAATAACAACTATTTCAATGATTTTATCTTGGGCAAATTAAGGTCTTCTTGCAAAAAATTTAGTGTTGTTTTGGTTTCTTGGTTTGTGGGTTCTTTTCTTTTGACAGTAGCTGAAACTCTCTCTTCTCTCTCTACAAACCGTCTTCAACCTTCCGCCTCCACCTCTCCCTTCTCCCAAATCCAAACCCTCTCTTCACAAGATGTAAACATGGTCAGCAGTGATGCGAAGAGGTGCAACCTCCGCATCACTCACAGCGGCCTTCCGGCGTTCCTCTACCGTCGACGCCGTCGTGTTCCTTTTCTGAGTTCAGATCGGAGTTCTTTGCTTCGATCTTGTTTGTTTCGAGATCGAGAGTTCGTTCCAGAAATGGTTTTCGTTCTTATCGATGGTTTCTTCAACCTCTCGCCGCTGTGTGCTCCGCCGCAACGACGGTGGTCATCGTTTTCATCCAAGATCTGTTTTATGCAGATCTGTTTCTCAAAAACCCTTTGGGTTTGTTCGTTGGTGTTCTCTCAACGGCGGTGGCTTGCCTTGCCGCCGTCTGTCTAGTTCGTTTCGAAAACCCGAAAGGGTTTGGTTCTATTAAAACCCGTAAGGGTATGTTGGTCATCTGAAACTGGTTGTGTTTTCCACTCCGGTTCTGAAATATGCCAGAAATGGCAGTTAATTTGCTGCAGTTGTTGTAGTAAATTGTTGGTGCATGTGGATCTGGTAATTACCGTGTTGGCGGTCGGATCCACTCCCCGCTTTGAAGAACTGGTCTGATGCAGGTGAACTATGCGCCTCTTTTTTTGCAATTTAGTTTCGTGCTCGTACGCGGGTGCGCTGGATTGTGCGCGGTGTATACTCATTTGTTTAGGATTAAGTTCTGTTGTGTTATATCACCCTGCTGGGCTGTTTTGTTTGTTTTTACTGGGTTAGGTTTTATGTCCCCCCAGCTTTGTAATTTTCTCTTTTTATTTGAATCTACTTAGGGTGCTGCAGATCCATCTGCACCCCTTTTGCTTAAAAAAAAAAAATTAAGGTCTTCTTAAATAACACAAACACCCGCTCTATTTTTTAACTAAACATTAATCTCCCTTATTTTTTTATCAAATTGACAAGCATTTTCCTTATAATATAACACGGTTTAAACTTTGTTAATTTTATTTTTTTGAGCAATAAAATTTTTCATAGGAGTATCAACTCACTTAATTTTTGACCATTTTTTCTTTTCATTTTTCACTTAGGTGATTTTTTCCAATTTATTGTTCCTCATTCAAGGTGGTTTAATTATTAAACTCTAATGTAATAAAACGGATATATCGAATATTATTTCCTTTTCATTGATCAACCACAATGTTCATCTACCAAAATTCTTCTCATTTCTATATTTTCTTTTGATCTCTTCTGTAATTGTCGATGTTTAATTTTATTTGGTGGTAAAAACAATTGTTGTTATTGTTTCTCCATTGCGAGAAAAAAAACCTCATTTAACTTAATTGTGAAAAGAGAAAACAGATACAAGATATAACAAACCAAAATGACTGAAATTAAATTGTATATTTGCAAGCTTATTGAAATGGATAAAATGAAGGGAGTTTGATGTGTTTGGAAAATTAGAAGGGGTGTTTGTGTTATTTAAGAATATCTCAAGAGATGTCAATGTAATTTGTCATTTTATCATGAACGTCGACTTTATCATTAGTTTTTTCTTATTTTCTTAATTCATATAACATTACAATTGTTAGTTACTATCTTTTTCTCCAAAAATTCCTATTTTTTTGCACACTCTGTCTCTCTAATAACAAACAATTGTCAATTTTAAGATAACAAGAAACAAACTTTGTTTTAAAAAAAAAAAAACAAACAAACTGTTTAAAAAAACAAACTTTAGTTTTCCAAATATATAACATTAATTAGTTCTATTGAAAAAGATAAGAGTAATTGACAAAGAGTATAATTGACAATCGTATCCTTAAAATACCAAAACGATAGTTAAATAGGAACGTTAAATCCGCACTCAAACGACAATTAAAAAAACGGAAGTACATGTTAATGTTAATTAAATGTTGCTTTAGCACTCATCCCTACTAATCAATAGTAACTCATAAGTACGTTTCCAGATTAGGACCGTTTGTAGGCCAAGTCCCTAAATGAAATGTGTTATCTTGTGGCACAAAATATCATTTTATTCTACCTTAAGCTCTTGGTAACTCTTGGACATAAGCAGATTACCATTCTTCCAGTAAGGGTTTGTCAAAATCCCAAAGATGTGTCGTTGGACCCAGTCCACCAGGTGGGGATAAAGCACCTTCCAATAAAATATTACTTTGACCCATGAAGGGTTTGTCACATACATATCTCCCCTGCATGCACTTTTCACTATGTCTTTGGCACATTCAATTGATGAACCCAATGGAAGTCTTCCAAGAGTAGCCTGTATTGTAATTTGTAAATTAGAATTAGAACATAGGGTAGTGTAAGGGAGGAGTAGTATTAAGATTCGTATTTTAATACACTATATCTTGTGCATGCATGGAAACGATTAACCAACCTCATCTTCGATGACCCTGAATGCCAGGTCTGTTTTGATAAAACCAGGTGTGGCGATTGTTATGCCAATAGACCAACCAAGTTCAATTCTTAGAGTCTCAAAGAAGCTTACCACTGCTGCCTTACTTGCCTGATACCATTCGACAAATCAGAACTAATTAAGACCATCATCTATATAAATATGTGTGTATTTTAACAAAATCTATATGTGTGTGTTAGAGTTTAAGAATGTATTCATAGAATATGCAATATGATTACTTTACTATTGATTTTAATTATAGATACTAAAATGGATTTTTTAGTGAAGTCATTTTGACTAAATAATTGATTAATTGAAAATAAAAATAAAATAAAATTGATGTTGTGGTGAAAAACACTATTTCTACAATATTTTGAAATTAATGTTTTAGTTTACATTATAGATACCGAGTCTTGGAATTGGAAACCACCCACAAGCTGAAGCAACCACTATGATCCTGCCTTTACTATTTTTAAGATGTGGGATTGCATATAAAGTGCCATGAGCTGCTCCCCAGAAGTTTGTTTCCTGTGAATAATAAACACATAAAAGTTACCTTAATTTGAAACCACTTTTGTGATGATGATGATGATGATAATTAAGAGCACCGGCTAGCATGACCATTTTTGTTTTTTTTACAAACCGACAATATTCGCAAACAGAATACTGGTTTTATATCGATGAGATTGCTAGCGCTTGACTCAACCCAGTGACTCCATAATTTTAAATGAAGTTCCATCTTGCAATTTCAAAAGTAATTTTTTTTCTCCGTGTATATGTAAATTATACGTTGTATCTCTCTAAACAATCATAACCAATTGTAATTTTGATATATTTTGAGTGTACACAACTTTACATAGTGAAAACAATCATAACCAATCGTATTATGACTTTAGATAGTTTTAGTTAAAGTCCAACGTTGTTAGCTTACCATAATTGGCGTGTATTTAGTAAAATCCGAAAAATCCTCTACCAACCTTGGAACCCCAATAATTCCAGCATTATTTACCAGATGATCCACTGCATGAAACAAAAAGTAATCCCCTCATATATAATTTTTTTTTTTTGTAGATGTATAATAGAAAGAACACAGATATCAAATCAGTTAAAATTTTCAGTAGTAGTCACGTACATCGTTCAAAGTGGTTCACTGTTTCATCAACAAACCGCTTACTGTGTTCAACCTTGGTCACATCTGCACCAATAATGATAACATCAGGGGAACCAAGAGACCTTGCCATATCAGCCACTGCTACAAGATTCTCTTTTCGAATGTCAACTAGAGACAACCTTGCTCCTCTCTTAGCATACTCATAAGCTAGTTGCTATTTAAAATAAATAAATTAACAAAGAAATGTTTTATTAGCAAATAGCAATATTGAGTGGAAAAAAAAAGATAGCAACATTAAAAAATGCTAACATTAATAATACAAAAACATTTCCCATAACGTGTTATTAACTAGAATAAGGCAAAAACAGATTTCGTAAAAAAAGTTAATAACATAAAACAACTATTGTCCTATAGAGTTTTATTGGATATAATATATAACAATTTGACGACATGTTAGATTTTTTCATACTTGATTTTTTTTTTTTAGTGCATTTAAATTTTGAGTTAATTTTGACTTATGGATATCGATACTGGCCACATTTTTTTATGAGTATCAAAGAAATATCACCAAAACAAAATAATAGAGCAAAGTGATCAGACCTCGCCAATTCCAGAAGCTGCTCCAGTGATTAGTACTACTTTTCTTGCCATATTTTCTGTGCACGCCAACCTTTTTATATAAATAAGCAATTTGAAGAAAATGTAAGGTAGCATGATGAGAGGGAGCAGAATCAGTGACAATGGGGGCAATGCTACATTCAGTATGCTGCAAATAACACTCATTGTTTTAG
Source organism: Medicago ruthenica (assembly GCA_018208015.1). Lineage (NCBI taxonomy): Eukaryota > Viridiplantae > Streptophyta > Magnoliopsida > Fabales > Fabaceae > Medicago > Medicago ruthenica. The sequence goes on from WNNG01000449.1 coordinate 226,801, forward strand.
GAGTTCTAATTGACAACCAAAAATGAAAAATGAAAAATCACAACTTCCCAAGTTAGGCTAAATTAGAAGTTGTGTCTTCAAACTTTTTTGTAATATACAGTATATATATAGCATGTGTTAAATGATTCTAGGCCTTGAATTTTCACAAAAATAGCATGCGTTGATGATGAATTGATGATGGTAGGCCTTGAATTTATGGTGATAGGAGACACTCACCTATTTTATTGAGGGTATAGTTACTAGTTAGTGGTAGACATGGATGCGAGACACCAATTTTTGTGAGTTTCATTTTACAAAATAAATTATATTGGAGTAATGACAAAACAAAAGAGAGGCAACGTGTTGTAGTTAGTAGTTACCAGGGGACTTGTTGATTGATTTGTGTAAGAGAAAACACATTTTAATTGTTTACCTTATTCCCTCGACCGACAAAACACATGGGTGCATGTGCATCTTTCTACTTCTCTCCTCAATTCACCCCAAGTAGAGAAATGCCGAGTATTTTTTCCATCCATTAGTTTTTCGTGCGTCTTATTCAGATTCAGAAATTCGAAATGTTTTAATGTGTAATTCAAATGAAATAGGGCGAACGAGAAGTCAATAGGGTGAGAAAAGGAGTCATGGAGAAATCTATTTTTGGATTGATGTATAGATTTGTTAAACGGACCGAACCGGCTCAGTCTAGTCCGGCTACATAAATGAGATACCTCGACACATATCATTTGTAATTGGGCCGTATATTTTAGAGTTCGGTCTGATCCATGTTGGCCATGAGCTAGCCTAGTCCGACCCATATTATCTTTATCTTTTTTATTTATTCACTCTTTTTTATGGATATTTTTTATATATTAGTTCTTCACAATTATTTATTTACTAAAATATGATTAGATAGACATAAAAGTGTAAATAATTTTTACATTAGCATTGGATATTGATTAATGTTATGAACGCGCATTTTAACACACTCTTTCAAACATTTACTCTTGAATATTAACTAAACTCTATATTTATTCCTTCGATTGAATTAAATTAATAATTTATAAAATATAAAATTTCAAGATAAATTATGTGGATTTTTATTAAGTTTTTATATTTAAATATCTTTTTATTAATAATTTTCAAATCAGTTGATATTTAAAAAAAAAAAAACAAAAAGTAGTATATTTTTAACAAAAATCAAAAGAAATTTTATCTTTTTAACCCATTTGCATATGAATTTCAAACTTAAAATCTAATATAAACATAGATGAAAGACCGTATATTTGAAGATTGAAAGATCATAAGAAGAAAAAAAAATATGGATTTGAAGTTTAATATTCATATGCACATGAAGCAAAAGGACAAAAGTGCAATAAAAAAGATAAAAAAGACCAAATTGTTATCTAAAATAAAATTATGTTAAAAGATTAAAAATATAATTTTTCACTAGTATATATTACTAGTAAATTACGTATATATCCAAGACATGTCCCGTGTGCAAGCGTCTTCAGTGTGCGGAATAGGCATGACAAAGGGGCGGAGCGGGGTCGGGTTTAAGAATTACCGGTCCTGCCCCCCGCTCCCATGTACCCGCCCCAAACTCTTTCAGGAGTAACAATTGAACACCCCCACCCACCCTCAATAGGGGCGGACCCACCCGCATAACTTGTATTTTAAAATAAAATAAAATAAAAACGGCATGTTTTTTTCATTTTTTTTATATTAACAAAAAAACAATAATAAATACCTAATAAACGTCTTTCAAAAGAGCAAGATAACTCTAATAAACATGTTTCTAAAGAGTAACAATATATTAATAGAGTTTGGTACATATTTGTAAGTTAATGGGTATAATATTATTAAATATATTAAGGTAAATTTCAATAAGGGAACGGGACCGGGGTGGGTACGGGGCCGGCATAAACATCCCCCCGGCCCGTATTAAAAAACTGGGTTTTCTCGTACCGCATCCACACCCGGTTAAATTGGCTTTTTCCATTAAATTTGGGGTAGGGGTGGCCGGATCTAGACTAAGCTGGTTTTGTTCATGCCTAAAGTGGAGCTATTTAGGTTTGATTCCGTGTTTCATATTTACTATGGTTTCACGATCGTGTCTGGAACGTCACCAAAAACGCTATTGGCATCGAGGCCTACAAACATCGATGTTATGTGATATGCTCTCAATAAATTTCACCTTTAGCTTCTGCATTCAACGTATTGATATCATCTCCTTTGATTGGTTTTGTTTCGGCATCGCAAGAAACCTACATGCCAAGATACTTGAATAAATCACACATAACCATTTGCTGCTGATGTAATTGAACTTAGGTGGCATTTAGCCTAGGAATGGGTCCCACCAAGGGAAAAAAATTTCAACCATTAGATTGATGAGGAACATTAATTTTATCATGGACTGCCTACACCATATTTTTTTCCTTTCTCTTATACACTCTTATATTTTTGTTAAGATCTGAAATTTTTTTCTTTCCTTGATCTGGAAACAATTGGCCGGATTTTCTCGCGCCCAAGTGGGCGCGCGCGCCCGCCCGTATTATTAAGAGTGACTTAGAGGTTGAATTTTTTCACGATTTTTTGCAGGCATGTTTAGGACATAAAAACAACAACGCCCACAAAAAACGAGAATTTTCCGACAAGGGAAAGATTAAATATGAATTTTTTACGCGCCAAAAACTCAAGAACGCGAAACAACAAAACATGCACCTAGAAAACGAATTTTGAGCTGGTTTTTTGAAGACACCTCTATAAAAATACATATAGAGGATCTGTAAAGTTTCGTAGCATTCCGACAAAGCCTCAATTTATTTTGATTTTTCGATCGACACGCGCAAAATCGCATTTTTTTTCCAAATTCGCATCCATCCACGGGCCAAATTTTGTTCCCCGAATATTCAGACATGTTTAGGACATCATAAGGACCTCCACCGCAAAATTTTAGAGTTTTTGCTCGAGGGATTCATTGATAGCGTGGATATTTTAAGCGTCAAAATCCCAAGAAACGAAAACCAAACCCCCCGTTTGTTTCCCGAAGAATCAAAATAAATCGAGACTTTGTCAGAATGCTACGAAACTTTACAGATCCTCTATATGTATTTTTTATAGAGGTGTCTGCAAAAAACCAGCTCAAAATTCGTTTTTTAGGTGCATGTTTTGTTGTTTCGCGTTCTTGAGTTTTTGGCGGGTAAAAAATTCATATTTAATTCTTTCCTTGTCGGAAAATTCTCGTTTTTTGTGGGCGTTGTTGTTTTTATGTCCTAAACATGCCTGCAAAAAATCGTGAAAAAATTCAACCTCTAAGTCACTCTTAATCATACGGGCGGGCGCGCGCACGTCTGCGTGGGCGCGAGAAAATCCGTCCAATTGTTTCCGGATCAAGGAAAGAAAAAAATTTCAGATCTAAACAAAAATATAAGAGTGGAAAAGAGAAAGGAAAAAAATATGGTGTAGGCAGTCCATGATAAAATTAATGTTCCTCATCAATCTAATGGTTGAAATTTTTTTCCCATGGTGGGAAAAAACTCTACTGCCCCATGCTAAACCCCACCTTGAACTTATAGACTTGTTGATATCCACTTTTAGATGTCTCTACACATATACACCAATCAATACTTATGCATGTTATTACAGTAGCCTAAGATAATTATTTGGAATCATTGTTAATCATCCCTCTGAAGTGTTTTTTTTTTTCTTTCAACTACTTCTAATTAAATAATAAGTGATTTTTAAAAAAATTTAGTTTTTCTTTTGTATTTCTATGTGATTTAGAAGTTTAAGTGCGACGGTAGTGTTTTGTTCCCCACCTTAATGTGGTGTAATTTGATTTTTCATCTTGTCGATATTCGTTTAGTTTAAATTGATGAATTTTCTTTCTTAGTGTCCATTACAAATTTAAGAATGACTTTTACGTGTTCCGAAAAGATGGCTACTCCAAACACTTTAATTTTGTTAAATTTATTGGCTTTATTTTTTCCGTTTTTCGCTATAAATCTGGATGTTGTGAGTTTATTCATAAGATCATCTTTGTAGGTTTTAACGACCTTGAAATTTTTCCGCTTTTCGTTATAAAGCTGGATGTTGTGTGTTTATTCATAAGATCTTTTTAGGTTTTAAAAACTTTGAAATTGTATCGATAGATGTAGTTTTTATCAAATTTGAATAAATAAATATTATTTTGTCAAAAGAAAAAAAATAAGCACCTCATAGCAAACAACATAGAGCATTTATCTGTTTTAGGCTAGGGTGAAATTACAAAAATAAATAAATTAAGGTGTTACATTTACCTTCTGTTTTTACTAATTTCTTTTGGGGGCTCGTTTATGCCCCAATTTATCATTAACGGTTGGGGGTGAAATAGAATTTTACCTTCTTCTATTGGTGATTTGACTTCTCTTTTAAAAACCTTGGTAAAATACTCTTTTCTATTGGTGATTTAATAATTTCCTGGATCTATTCCCCGAGTTCAAAATTTGTTGTTCCCAGGTTGGTTCATTGGAAGCCAAGTCTTAAATATAGTGAATTTTTTAGATATTTCGTTTCTTTAAAAATGGATATATATGTTTCGAACATTTTTTTCTGTCAAAATTAAAAGGTGACAACTTGGGTACCCATCAATAAAAGGTGGGTAACACAACCCATGCTGAGTTGGCACCAATCAAAGTTATTTGTTTGTTTTCTAATATTTTTAATGTTATATAAATACAATGTTTTGGTTGGGCCAACTCAAAATAATGGGTAGTATTACCCACCTTTTATTGATGGGTAAACAAGAATTTCCCAAATTAAAATGTTTCTAACATTTTATATTATAGGGTTTAATAGACCAAAAAAATAAAGGTTGAAGAAATTAAGGAATCACCTGACATTGTTGTCCTTAAACATTTTATATTATACAGTAGGTTTTTATTTTGTCAAAGACAATTTGTTTTTTCATACAAAGACTGAAACCATTTTTTATAATTAATTTATTTTTATTGAACATGTACAAAGAACATCTTGACGTAGAAGAAAACTATCTACACTACTTGAAGACAGCCCAAAAGACACATGATTCCATTTGACAATCACTCATTCAGTTTTGACCTCAGGAGATCGAATTGAAGATGGATAGAACAAGTTTTTGATTCCAGTAGCATCCAAAATCTTTTTGCTAGGTGCTTCTCTTGCTGGAGATCTAGTCAAGTACAACATTCTGAAACCCCACTCCAACAATTCTGGACACAACACTTTCACAACATATGTCATTCTAAACCAAGCTGGTGCAGTCAAGTACCTATCTCCCCTCAATGTACCATTCACTATTGATTTTGCACATTCACTCACTGACCCCACTGGCGTTGCACTCACTTCAACCTACATATATAACATTAATTAATAAGTTATATGAATAGCATGTACTACTAGGTAAATTAAAAAATGAGATTGAAAATTTGGTTACATCTCTCATATCTTGGTCCACGCCCATTTTGCCTTCTGGTGGCAATAAGACTTTGCCTTTGGTTAGTTCAGACTCTATGTAACCGGGTGTAACAATTGTTACACCTATGTCTGCTCCAATTTCAACTCTCAATGTTTCATAAAGACTTACTAATGCTGCTTTGCTTGCCTGCAGGGTAGTAGTGTTTAATTTAATAATTAAATGAAAATAGAGATAGATTATAATAGTAAAATGTCAGTAACTTAGTACGTACATTATATATACTCCTTCTGGGTGCAGGCATCCAAGAATCAATTGATGAAAGGACCACAATTTTGCCTCTACTGTTTCTGAGGTGTGGTAAAGCAAAACGGGTTGTGTAAACTGATCCCCAAAAGTTTGTGTCCTAGAAAATACACAGCAGCTAATTCAATTGATCAACTCAATAAGGCCAGATGAAGTAATGTAGTTAATTAGCTTTAAATTACCATGAGAGGTCTCCAATTGGTGATATCATTTACGTCTTCAAACATCATGGCAGCACTGATTGCAGCATTGTTTATCAAATGATCCACTGCAATGCATCACAGAGAATTAACAGTACAAAACACAGCGAAATATATATTTAATATTTATGTGATTAAAGAAACTTTGACTGTCACATACGTCTACCAAAATGGTTAACAGTTTCATCGACCAAACGCCTACAATCATCAACTTTAGAAACATCTGCACGAATTATAATAACATCTGGGGAACCAAAATCACGAGCTCTATCAGCAACTTCACGCAGTGCTGTGTCTCTTCTAGCAGAAAGTGCTAATCGTGCACCTCTCTTAGCATACTCGTATGCCAAATGCTACAAAAATTAAAATCATTAAATACAATGTTAGTTAAGTGTAATATTACAGGTATATATGAATTAATTGAGAGTACTATATGATTTACCTCTCCAATACCAGAGGAAGCACCAGTGATGTGTACAACTTTACCAGCAACATTTTCACTGAAGAATGTAAAGATAATGGAAAGGAAGAATTTGAAGGTCCAATATGGTGGTAAGAAAAGGAGTAAGGAAAAGAAGGTGAATGGAGGAGCTACTATGTTCAGGAACTTATGAATAAGGTCCATCACTAATTACACTATAAGAAAAAGGATAGCAAAATGTGGCAATAACTTATAACTATATATCTGAGAAAGATGCTTAATTTGAAGCTGAAATTAATATTGAAATTTGGTATTTATATAGTTATGATTGATCATAAGAAGAGGAGCATGCTGGAAAGGTTAAGTATTAGGAATAAAAATAAAGGAGATAGGTTAGGTGTCATGACCTAATGCCAAGTGTAGGACATGTGTCTCTGAGAGAGAGTGAAAAACATCATCGGTGTGTTGCGGTTTGTTTCAAATCGTTGATCCCCTCGGCAAGAGAATAATGCTTTGGCCAAGTATTGTAACAACATTTTCTAGAAACAATATCTAAGTCTGATAGAAACCGCAACATAAATAGGGAATTTATGATGTGCTTCATTTTTACTAGCACATACATAGCATCTATGAAGCAGACTGTTAAATGTCAAACATAATAACTTGAGAAAATAAACTTATAGAATGTAATTAAATGTATCGGTAACTATTTTAGATTTTAGGTTGACCTTTACAAAATAAACTTATAAACATATTGTTAAATCTTATCTGTTTAATATAATTCGAATTTAGACACACCTTTAGGGGGGTGTATTGGATTAAGATTTTAAAAGACAATTTTTGTTTAAAAAAGTCTTAAGGATTTTAAAAGACTTTGCAGGATTTTAATGACTTTGATGATTTTAAAAGACTATTGAGATTTACAATTTGGATTTCAATGGATTTAACTCATAAGATTTTAAAGGATTTCAAATGATTTTATGGATTTCAAAAGATTTCAAAAGATTTCATGAATTTTTAAAGACTCATTGAAAAAAAATGATCATAACACACTCTCTTTCACAATATTCTCAATACAGACTCTTTTATTTATTTTACTTTATTTTTTTATGAGGGGGATAGAGAGAAGAGAGAGAGATAAAGAGAGAGGGGGGAAGAGAGAGGAGGGAGAGGAAGAGAGAGAGTGAGAGAGAAGGGAGGAGAGAGTGTGAGAGAGGGGGGAAAGAGAGAGAAGGGAGGAGAGAGAGAGAGAGGAGGGAAAAGAGAGAGTGAGAGATAGATAGATAAAGAGAGAGGGGAAGAGAGGAAGAGAGAGATAAAGTGTGAGAGAGAAGGGAGGAGAGAGAGGAGGGAAGAGAGAGAGAGAGAGAGAGGAGAGAGAGAGAGAGAGAGGAAGAGAGAAAGTGTGAGAGAGAGGGAGAGAGGGAGAGAGGAAGAGAGAGTGAGAGAGAAGGGAGGAGAGATATACTAAAATCTTTAAAGAAAAAACAATCCTAAGAAATCTCATGTTTTCATGAAAGACTTTTTCATGCTAAAATTTCACTAGAAAATCCCACCAAATCCATCAAAATCCAATTTATTAAACAATCCTTCAAAATTTGAATGATTTTGAATACCACAAGATTTTTTTTAAGTGATAAAGAGTCTTGATTGAATACCACAAGACTTTTTTAAAATGACAAAGAGTCTTGATTGAATACCAAAAGACTTTTCTTAAGTTGCAAATAGTCTTGATTGAATACCACAAGAGTTTTTCATGATAAAAAAGTCTTTTAAAATCTCTTAGAATCCTAATTCAATACACCCCCCTTAATCTCAAGCATCATACTTTTGAAATATGTGTTGGCATAATTAAGATTGTATGATTTGGGCTTAGAGCATTGCTGCCACGCGAAAAGTGGCATACTCTTACCAATTATTATTGAAGATAATAATTTAGTGGTCTAAGCGGCTAGTGTTAAAAAAAAAAATTTACTACCGTAATTGTTTATGCTGAAAATTCACTCAAAATTTTATGTTAAAGTTATGGAAAAATCGTGGTGCAATATTGGTTTAACAATTTGGAGGTTTTGTTTTGAAAAAATCGTGGCACAACTTTGAAAATCACGTCTCGATTTTGGATTAATTTTTCGTACATTTCTGTGTACAAGCTTCAAATTGTGACGCGATCCAGGCAAACCGTAGTATGATTTTGTCTGGATCAGAACACTATATAAGCATCATTTGATCTATTTGTTGAGAGAGCTTGAGAATCTCATGGAAATCAAAGGAGGAAACTTTTAGGGTATTTAGATACTAAAGGTTGAAGGTCTTTGGGTGAGGTTCAAAGCTTCAAGTTGTGAATCTGGAATAACCAAAAGAGGGGGTTCTTGAGAAAGGGTTGATGCCTTTTGGATAGAGGTTCATGTGATTGGAAAACACATGAGAGAAGAGTCATTGTGAGCAACTTGGGTAACCAAAAGAGAAGATTCTAAGGAAATCAAAGTCTATGGATTGGTTCCTTTTGAGGTTAGATTATAGAGTTGAGAAACTATTAGAAAACACTTTGGGTAGTGAAATCATTGAGTCTCTTGGCAATGGGAAAAGGTAGAAATTAGGATTGCTCTTGGAGAGCTTGTTGAAACTAATTTTTTATAACTCTTTTGTATGTCTATTTGTAAAGAACTAATTGATACTGGATTTGAGAGATTTCTCTCCTTCAGATGTAGGTCATTGTTGGATCAAACTGGGTGAACAAATCATTGGTGTTGTTCTCTATACTCTACTCTTTTCATCTTGTTATTTTTTTTGGTTCGATTGTGGTTTTGTTTTACACTTGGTTGCTGGATTAGATCTAGATCTGTTGTTACTATTTGTGGTTATTTTGGTTATTAGTTGTCATTGATGTTTGCCACACATATCTAAGTTTATTGGTGTGATTTTGAGAGTCCTAAATTTACATCAGCTTAGTATAACTATTTTATTATTGAAAGTAACTACTATGAATCCGTATGATCAAAAAAATAATCATTAAAAGTGTAAAATTTAATTAAATTTAGAACATCATATGTCACAAATTGGTTCATTGTAAAGAAAATATGAAGTACTGGGGCAACATAAAATTTCATGTTTCCTCCTAAAATTAAATCTAAACATACACCTTAGGAGCAAAAAATTATCCGTCATAAATTTGTACCAATTGATATTGAGATGAGGTGCAATTCTCTCCGCCTAATTTACAAACAAGATACCACGCACTTGATATATCGGTTTGGATTAGACTTATTTTGAACTTATGCAAATAAATTAACTTTTATGTTAATTTATAAGTTTTAACTAAAAAATTGTATCTTTGTAAACCGTTTTTTCATAAATTACGTTCACAAACTTTTGAATAATACATAAAAGTTTACCTATTTGCATAAATTGTTTTTGTATAAACTCAAAATAAACCTAATCCAAACAAACTAATAGTATTTTGGAGATTATTAGTCTCCCGATCGCCTATTTTTAACACCTTAGAACTGATTCACCATTCATCTAAAAAAGTCCCTACCAATATATTTGAAGTTTGTGGAAATGATCCCTTGGGAAGAGGTAATTAGGAGATTTGGAGATGCAAAGAAGCTTCTAATTTCTAATTAAGCACGAGCGAACATTACAAAAGCGCATACTAGAATCCTGAAATTAAATGGCTACGGTGGGTGGGTTCATGCACTATATAAAATTAGCACGTGTAGAAGATATTCACGTACAAGTGGGAAGTACGTATATAGTTTGCTTATCCATGAAGCATTTTTGTGATGATCATGGCTGAGATCCATAAATTATATATAATATAAAAAGCATGTTAACGAATAAAACGGCTTGTTATATCGAATAAAGTGGCATAAAATGACACTAATTACCATTTACAATGGTTCCAAAGATTCATGGACTGAGTATCATGAGGTTATAATGCTAACCTCTTACCACTGAGTTAGTACACTTTAAGTATAAAATAAAAATTTAATTAATAAAATAGCATTTTACTAATAATTTACATAGCTCATGATGTGTACCTTTAATTAGTTGAAGAAATTTAAACATTGATTAAGTAGTCTTTTAAAAAAAAATAAATAACAAAAGTTGGAAAATATTAAAATAAATATTGGATAACCAATTTATAATGTAATTGTGTAAAAAGAATCATGAAAAGAGATTATCATCCTACTGATTGAAATCATTTGAATTTGGTATATAGCTATGGGGTTATGTCTTCAGATTAATTCCAGATTTTTAGAAGATCGGGTAAGATGTTTTAAAAAGGCTTAAATATGGATTTTGAAAAATTCAATTGTACAATTCAAGTATATAAACACGATACTCTGTTTTGAGGTATTGTCTATTTTAGGTGTAAGTTTTTTTACGGTTTGTCTTCTATAAAAGACGTCTCATTAGATTGAGGAGTGTGAGTGTTGTATATAAATTAAACTTCACATCAATTCTCAAACAATGTGGGACTTTAAGTATACACCTGACACTACTTCATTGGGGGAACAGACTCAAGAATTCTCTGTTAGCCTCGATTGAGGGCATTTGATTCGATACACCTTAAAGTTTTACATTGTTTGGAAATTGAGATTAGTAGTAGTTTATATATCCTCAACACAACAAGACGTCTTTTATAAAAGACAAAACCGGAAGGACTTACAATCAAAACGGATAATATTGCAGAACCCAGTGTGAGATGTACCGGAACACTTACAAAGTCAAATTTATTTTCACCCTTGTGTCTTATGCTCTTAGCAGTAGCAACTTCAATTTTCATATGTGAGTTCAAGTGACATATTCTTAACCCAAAAAAAATAAAAAAATTATGCTAGTTCACACGTCATCCTTCAACTTGCGAAGAATAGAGGCTTTTCCAAAATTTGTATTGAATCGGATTCCCTTGCGGCCATCAATTTCATTGAGGAAGGATGATTGATATCTCATACTTGTCATGGTCATGGTCTTGGTCTGGTTAATGATATCAAAAAAATCACAGCGCAAGTGACTTCATTTAAATTCTATTATAATTTTCAGGAAGCATATCAAGTGGCGGATACTTTAGCTAAGCTTGGTCTATCCCAACTTTGCTTATTGAGGATTTATGATAACCCTTCTAATTGTATTTCTTTTGTTTTACTAGCTGTTCTCGTATGTAAACACAAGTTGACTACAACGGGTGAGCTGCTAGGTGGAACGTCCAAGGTGAAGTTCCAAGAGCACTCTGAACAAGACTTAAATGCTAAAACATTGTTCCCCTCTTTTCAGATCTGTCCCATCAAACCTTTCAAGTGACCCCTTTTATAGTCTTCAAGGTGTTGGCTTAATGGGCCTTCCTCTGATCATTCAAGGCCCATTAAGTGATCCAGAGCCTCCCAGTGGTCGTCTGTTTTGAGTACAGCCGCGCGTGGACTAGGATGCAACTCATCCGTACCGAGCGCGTGGACTGGCATGGATGGACCATACCGTGTGACATGTGATACTTCACTTGACTAATTAGCAAGATCTCACTCAATACTAGTTTGACCGTTCAAGTCAGGCCAGCTCAGCTCGTCTTCGCCTTCACTGGTTTGACCGTTCAAGTCAGGCCAGCTCAGCTCGTCCTCGCCTTCACTGGTGTGACTGTTCAAGTCAGGCCAGCTCAGCTCGTCTTTGCCTTCACTGGTTTGACTGTTCAAGTCAGGCCAGCTCAGCTCGTCCTCGTCTTCACTGGTGTGACTGTTCAAGTCAGGCCAGCTCAACTCGTCTTTGCCTTCACTGGTTTGACTGATCAACGTCTCTGAAAACGCGTCTTAGTTCCACGCGCTCGGTACGGATGAGTTGCATCCTAGTCCACGCGCGGCCGTACTCAAAACAGACGACCAATGGGAGGCTCTGGATCACAACTTAATGGGCCTTGAATGATCAGAGGAAGGCCCATTAAGCCAACTAATTGAAGACTATAAAAGGGGTCACTTGAAAGGTTTGATGGGACAGATCTGAAAAGAGGGGAACAGTGTTTTAGCATTTAAGTCTTGTTCAGAGTGCTCTTGGAACTCCACCTTGGACGTTCCACTGAGCAGCTCACCCGTTGTAGTCAACTTGTGTTTACATACGTGAACATTGGCGCCCACTGTGGGGCTACGGCAAAATTCTCCAACGACCTAGCTCCATTTCAACAAACTTACCTCATCCCAACAAACCTACCTCCATGGTAGGACGTAGACCAACCCGAACCTCATCTGGATCCGAGCTGGAAGACGACGCCAACCCCCAGCTAGCTCAGCTGCTTGAGGCAGTGCGTGAGCTTCAAGAGCAGAATGTCGAGCATCAAAAACAAAATGATGAACATCAACATCTGCAAGCTGAAGCCCGAGCTCGGGAGGCCGAGCTGAAACAACAACTGGAAGATCGAGAGCTTGAGCTCAGACATCACATGGAGGCCAGAGAGAGGGAGTTAAGGGAGCAGCTCGAGCTCTTAAGAAACAATGTCACCGGTGCTGAAACTACCAGATTGATGCCCAAGGTGTTTCAGCCATTCTCAGCGGAGATACAAGCTGTGGAGATCCCTCGTCATTTTAGGGAGCCCACTATTGACTCATATAATGGGACGGGTGACCCACATAGTCACGTCTCAACTTTCCAAACGCAAATGTTCATAAGTGTAGTGGACTGATATAGGTCAACCGGATAAAGAACAAACGTCTACGCCTTAACAGACCTGACGCTTGGTGGACTGTGGACTGATATAGGTCGATCGGATAAAGAACAAATGTCTACGCCTTAACAGACCTGACGCTTGGTGGACTGTGGACTGATATAGGTCGATCAAATAAAGAGCAAACGTCTACGCCTTAATAGGATTGACGCTTGATGGACTGTGGACTGGCATGGATGGACCATACCGTGTGACATGTGATACTTCACTTGACTAATTAGAAAAATCTCACTCAATACTGGTTTAACCGTTCAAGTCAGTCCAGCTCAGCTCGTCTTCGCCTTCACTTGTTTGATTGTTCAAGTCAGGCCAGCTCAGCTCGTCCTCGCCTTCACTGGTGTGACTGTTCAAGTCAGGCCAGCTCAGCTCGTCTTTTCCTTCACTGATTTGACTGTTCAAGTCAGGCCAGCTCAGCTCGTCTTTGCCTTCACTGGTTTGACTGTTCAAGTCAAGCCAGCTCAACTCGTCCTCGTCTTCACTAGTGTGACTGTTCAAGTCAGGCCAGCTCAGCTCGTCTTTGCCTTCACTGGTTTGACTGATCAACGTCTCTGAAAACGCGTCTTAGTTCCACGCGTTCGGTACGGATGAGTTGCATCCTAGTCCACGCGCGGCCGTACTCAAAACAGACGACCAATGGGAGGCTCTGGATCACAACTTAATGGGCCTTGAATGATCAGAGGAAGGCCCATTAAGCCAACACCTTGAAGACTATAAAAAGGGTCACTTGAAAGGTTTGATGGGACAGATCTGAAAAGAGGGGAACAGTGTTTTAGCATTTAAGTCTTGTTCAGAGTGCTCTTGGAACTCCACCTTGGACGTTCCACTGAGCAGCTCACCCGTTGTAGTCAACTTGTGTTTACATACGTGAACATTGGCGCCCACTGTGGGGCTACGACAAAATTTTCCAACGACCTAGCTCCATTTCAACAAAGTTACCTCATCCCAACAAACCTACCTCCATGGTAGGACGTAGACCAACCCGAACCTCATCTGGATCCGAGCTGGAAGACGACGCCAACCCCCAGCTAGCTCAGCTGCTTGAGGCAGTGCGTGAGCTTTAAGAGCAGAATGTCGAGCATCAAAAACAAAATGATGAACATCAACATCTGCAAGCTGAAGCCCGAGCTCGGGAGGCCGAGCTGAAACAACAACTGGAAGATCGAGAGCTTGAGCTCAGACATCACATGGAGGCCAGAGAGAGGGAGTTAAGGGAGCAACTCGAGCTCTTAAGAAACAATGTCACCGGTGCTGAAACTACCAGATTGATGCCCAAGGTGTTTCAGCCATTCTCAGCGGAGATACAAGCTGTGGAGATCCCTCGTCATTTTAGGGAGCCCACTATTGACTCATATAATGGGACGGGTGACCCACATAGTCACGTCTCAACTTTCCAAACGCAAATGTTCATAAGTGTAGTGGACTGATATAGGTCAACCGGATAAAGAACAAACGTCTACGCCTTAACATACCTGACGCTTGGTGGACTGTGGACTGATATAGGTCGATCGGATAAAGAACAAATGTCTACGCCTTAACAGACCTGACGCTTGGTGGACTGTGGACTGATATAGGTCGATCAAATAAAGAGCAAACGTCTACGCCTTAATAGGCTTGACGCTTGATGGACTGTGGACTGGCATGGATGGACCATACCGTGTGACATGTGATACTTCACTTGACTAATTAGAAAGATCTCACTCAATACTGGTTTAACCGTTCAAGTCAGTCCAGCTCAGCTCGTCTTCGCCTTCACTGGTTTGATTGTTCAAGTCAGGCCAGCTCAGCTCGTCCTCGCCTTCACTGGTGTGACTGTTCAAGTCAGGCCAGCTCAGCTCGTCTTTTCCTTCACTGATTTGACTGTTCAAGTCAGGCCAGCTCAGCTCGTCTTTGCCTTCACTGGTTTGACTGTTCAAGTCAAGCCAGCTCAACTCGTCCTCGTCTTCACTAGTGTGACTGTTCAAGTCAGGCCAGCTCAGCTCGTCTTTGCCTTCACTGGTTTGACTGATCAACGTCTCTGAAAACGCGTCTTAGTTCCACGCGTTCGGTACGGATGAGTTGCATCCTAGTCCACGCGCGGCCGTACTCAAAACAGACGACCAATGGGAGGCTCTGGATCACAACTTAATGGGCCTTGAATGATCAGAGGAAGGCCCATTAAGCCAACACCTTGAAGACTATAAAAAGGGTCACTTGAAAGGTTTGATGGGACAGATCTGAAAAGAGGGGAACAGTGTTTTAGCATTTAAGTCTTGTTCAGAGTGCTCTAGGAACTCCACCTTGGACGTTCCACTGAACAGCTCACCCGTTGTAGTCAACTTGTGTTTACATACGTGAACATTGGCGCCCACCGTGGGCTACGGCAAAATTCTCCAACGACCTAGCTCCATTTCAACAAACTTACCTCATCCCAACAAACTTACCTCATTTCAACTTGTGTTGGGATGAGGTAAGTTTGTTGAAATGGAGCTAGGTCGTTGGAGAATTTTGCCGTAGCCCCACAGTGGGCACCAATGTTCACGTATGTAAACACAAGTTGACTACAACGGGTGCGCTGCTCAGTGGAACGTCCAAGGTGGAGTTCCAAGAGCACTCTGAACAAGACTTAAATGCTAAAACATTGTTCCCCTCTTTTTAGATCTGTCCCATCAAACCTTTCAAGTGACCCCTTTTATAGTCTTCAAGGTGTTGGCTTAATGGGCCTTCCTCTTATCATTCAAGTCCCATTAAGTTGTGATCCAGAGCCTCCCATTGGTCGTCTGTTTTGAGTACGGCCGCGCGTGGACTAGGATGCAACTCATCCGTACCGAGCGCGTGGAACTAAGACGCGTTTTCAGAGACGTTGATCAGTCAAACCAGTGAAGGCAAAGACGAGCTGAGCTGGCCTGACTTGAACAGTCACACCAGTGAAGACGAGGACGAGCTGAGCTGGCCTGACTTGAACAGTCAAACCAGTGAAGGCAAAGACGAGCTGAGCTGGCCTGACTTGAACAGTCACACCAGTGAAGGCGAGGACGATCTGAGCTGGCCTGACTTGAACAGTCAAACCAGTGAAGGCGAAGACGAGCTGAGCTGGTCTGACTTGAACGGTCAAACCAGTATTGAGTGAGATCTTACTAATTAGTCAAGTGAAGTATCACATGTCACATGGTATGGTCCATCCATGCCAGTCCACTAGCTGATAGAGTTGATACTCTTTTTCTAAAAGATCATATTAGACCTATGAAAAACAGATTTGAATTCTATCCCACAAAATTTATCTATATTGTTCGACATCATATCTGTTTTTTTATCATTCTATCTTATTTATTCACTCTCTCTTGATCATTTCTTATTTTCACTCATCTTCTCTCGTTTTTGGTGAGAAGAATGCATGTTGGAGAGTATCGTAGTCGATAGAGAATTGAATTTCAAAATTTTAAAACATCACAAATATTTAAGCAAAGTCTTACTTGATTCAACCGATACTAACGTGTCTAATTATATCCTAAAACGGGGTAAAAAAGTTTAAATATCGGATTTTGATCAAAACTTGTTAACAAAACCATTAAGCTTTTTATAATGGTTTCTTTAATTTGTTCCATCAATTGACTCTGTTAACATGTGTCACACAGACATTATAGATGGAAAACTCTTGCACCCTTGACTACTATTATTGGTCTAGTAACAACCATTTTGCAAACGACTAAGTTCTAGCTTCCTATGCCTATTTACTCTTGCAATGAAATCTTCAGCCCTTCTACTCAATTCATCAGAAGAAGCAACCGAATTACTTTGTTCATCTCCTTCATCAAGATCACCATCTTCTTTGGCTCCCCATGTTTTTGTAGTTTCCTTAATCCAAAAATTTCTCTTTAAGTCCATAGTGTTCTGTCCCATATGTTTCTCAAAAATGTTCATAATATTCTCCTCAACATGTTTCTCAAAAGTTTTAGTTTTGTTGACTTCAAAACTTTGAACCTGAGGCTTTATAGTTTGACTACTTTGAATGTACTCATCAAGGTAAACATCAGAATTTGAAGATGAATCTGAAGAAAGGATTTTGGAGTTTATCATAAGGACAAAAACGATAATGTTACAAAGGATGAATAAGAGCTTTGAACTCAAAAGAAGGGGGATTAAACTTGATATGTACACCAAGACTGAAGAAAGATAGGGTAAGCAAAGTGTGACACAACAGAACAAACTACATATTAATGCTGTTAAGGAATAGAAATGTAAATTTTCTAGGAATTGGCGTTTCTTGTACTTGTTCATGGCTTGAATCTTCTTGATCTGGTTAGGATCCATTTGATTCAAGTAGGGGTGTAAGGTAGCTAGGTTTAATAATAGAATACAGAGAAGCTTAATTTTATTTCTCTGAAATGAGAGCAAATAAGAAAGGGTGAGTTAAATAGATTGAGGAAAGGGATTGATTTGTAAAATTATTTACATGCTACTTTAGCATTATTTGATGATAAGGATTTCACAACTTTTTTAAAGTCATAGGACATAGTGGTGTGGCGTTTATTGGTCACTTTTTTTTCATTTCAAATCTTTAATAATTTACTCTTCACTTCAGTTTGGGTCTACCTACTAATGCTTTTCAATAGTATTTTTAATTTTCTTTTATTTATTTTTTTCTTAAGAAACAATTGATAAATTTTTAAAAAAATATTGATTGTAGTGACACTAATGATCATTTTATAAATGTTTTAAACGGGATTTGATATGCATTCTTAAACGTAAAATATTAAACTCTTATCACTAATCTCACACATCATGTTTATTTTATTTATTTTCTTATTTAGTTATAACTACTTGTATAATTAATATTGATCAACTATTTGTCGAGTATGCTCTTTTTTAAGATAATTTAAAAAAATAGTAGTTGCTATCAAAAACTAATTAATCAAATGCTCCCCATTGCTTATCTGATTGTGATTCCACATTGGCCACGTACTATTATTGTTGTTTGGCTGCTAAACAAAAATAACCCTCCCATTAATTGGTAAGTTGTTTTGTTTTACTTTTACTTTTACCCCTACATTCCTGTTAAGAAAAGAATACATTTTTTGACTGATCTTGACTCTAGAAAGCCTTGTTATCTTTTCTTTCTTTCTTTTTGTGGTCTTATACGGAAGAGAAGTGGGGATAGATTTCGATAAAAAAGAAACTCTTTAACTTTTTCTTTTACATTTCTTCTTGCAGAAGCCTCATTATTGGGTGGAAAGCAGAATAATGTAGCAAAGAGAATCAAGGATTGACTGTTTAAGGCAAATCACATAGAAGAAACTTGAATTTTATTGGCCAAATACCTCTTTTGGTCCTTTAAGTTTGACAAAAATATCATATTAGTCTTTTAAGTTCTTAAGTTTCAAAAAGGTCTTTTAAGTTGTTAATTTATTACACCGTTACCCTTTTAAGAACTTATTTGAAACTTAAAAACTTAAAAAACTTCAAATATGTGCATTAAATTAACAACTTAAAGGACCTATTTGAAACTTAAAAAACTTAAAGGACCAATCTGGTATTCTTGTCAAACTTAAAAGACCAAAAATGGTATTTGGCCAATTTTATTTAAAGAGACATATTTATATTTTGTAACATATCTACACAAATTTGATAAAAAGGATACTTGTTTGTGTATTTTCGCTATGAAAAACTCTTGCATATGTTCAAATATAGAAACAAAAACCATCCTAAAGAAGCGTATAGATGTGAAAAACAAAAGCAGCTGGATGTTTAATTTTTTTCTAACTTGGTTAAATAGTATGTTTCATCTATTGTTAATTAGTGTTAATTTTGACTATAGGCCTGATATTTTTGTAGATTTCACTTTCAACATTATAGTAAATATTCAAAATTTATTTATTTTTAGTTTCTAAACTTGCAGACTCTCTAACATATTCGTTTCATTAAATGATTTGATTTCAACATGTGTGATTTGAACACATGCATGTGAATACATTGCAAAGCTTATAAAATGCAAAATTAAAGATATATAATTATGCTGAGAATCAATCAACCAAACCTGATAAGGGAAGAAAACATTAAAACAATATATTATCAGGAAATGTTTGAGAATTTTCTTGATAGCTGCTTACTCATCTTTCTAGCTTTATTAGTCAGTGCAAAGCGTCAAGGACACTTCGGATGTGTGGCGGAAATTTTTTTATAGTGTTCTGCAAAAGTTGCCAAAAAGTATTTTGGTTTGGACAGTATGGGACCCTCCCCTTCAAGACAAGTAAACCATAGTCAATAGAGGAGGAAAAAAGAAACACTAAGCCATGTTTGGGAAGATGAAAGGGAAAAAATGCTTTGAGTAAACATACTTTTATGTGATTATACAAAATGATTAAAAAATAATCGGTGTGACTTTTACAGGAAATTAATTACAGTTTTACGAAATATTAGTGCCATGATTAAGGTTTTGTTGGAGTCATCTAAATCACTTAAAATGACATGCCATGGTGTTTGTTGGACTAGTTTGGTTTTGTAAATTTCTAAAGATTAACTTGAATCAATCCGATTGATTTAATCGACTTGTTATTTTAGATTTATTGATTAAATTTTGTTCATTTTGCAATTCCCATCTAGAGGTTGTGAATTCATAATTTTCTCTCTTGCACAGTATCTCTCCAAACATAATTATATCTGGTCCTTCCACAATTATGTGTGTTCCTATTAGGGATGGGAATATGTCAGGCCGGCCTACAGGGGCCTACGACAGGCCAGGTCAGGCCAGACTTTTTTCTTAAATAGAGAAGGCCTAGACTTTTTTAATAGTCTATTTAGCTTAAAAGACCAGACCATAAGCTATTTAAAAAGCATCTTAAGTCTATTAGACCGACCTATTTAAGTAAATCTGAATAATATTATTTATTATTATAATATATTGTGTACTTTGACTTAAAATATAAATTCGTTAGTAATTTAAGCTTATTAGTATACATTAATTTTTCGCATATACAAATGTATTATTATAAACTAGAATTGAAATATGATATGATATATAGTTAAATTCCCTAATTAATCTATTAGTTCGCTAGTCTATTTAAACTTAGATCGCATTGCTTACTTAAAAATGTTCATATGATATAGGCTTTTAAACAGGCTAGCAGGTCTTATCAGGCTTTCCGAAGGCCAGGCTCAGGCCTCAAAAGTAAGCCTATGACAGGCCACAGGCCAGACTTAGGCCTTAAAAAATTTGGCAGGCCAGGCTTAAGCTTTGCAAAGCCTAGCTCGGCCTAGCCTATTCCCACCCCTAGTTCCAATCCACACTTAGAATAATATTTTTAAGGGAAAGAGGAAAATTGACGCTAAAATTATTGGTGTGCATAGACCATTGGATCCCTCTCCTTGTTCAGATTTTATTAAGCTGCAAAGATTTCTTCAACATCAATACTCCACCATCTTAGAAGAGGATGAACCTTTATGGTTTCAAAAATCCAGAGAGAATTGGAGTCAATTTGCGAATAAGAGTACCAAATTTTATCATAATGAGACGGTGATTAGATGATGCATGAATAAAATTATTCATCTTATCATTGATGATATTTGGTGTAATGGTGAAGAAGTGTTAAAAAGAGAAGCCCCAATTTTTTTCAAAAAATTGTTTTGGTCTTGTAACTAGTGTGCTCCTGAAAGTTTACAACTCCGGAATATTTATCAAATTATTCACGTTCTTTTTTATTCACTTTTATTTCATGTGTCATTGAGAGAGGTGAATGATGCAATTTATTTTATGCCTCCCTAGAAAGCTCTAGATCTTGATGGATTTCAACCCATTCTACTTCTTATATGTAGATCGTAGGGAGTGATATTGTTTGAAGGCTTGTTTTAGAGTGTTTTAATATTGGTATTATCCCTCCTAAGTTGACACCAATACCCAGTGGCGGATCTTGCCTAAAATATTGGGGGGAGCCATAAATACTAATTAAAATATTACTAACAACCACTATACACAAGGTTTGCAAAGAGTGGATAAATTTTTTTTCCGAAGAGTCAATACAAGGCCAAAATGCCACATAATATCAACCACCAAAACAACAAACGCTCAAAAACGACACTACAAAAACCCTCCCCACTAAATCCAAAAACACATAAAACTAATCTAATCAACAAAATGCATCACTGAAAAGGTTTTTTTCAAGTGTCGATGTTGAAGCTAATTTTCCTCTAAAAAAATGCATCAATTTCTTATGTTTGACCCCTATATCGCTCCTACAAAATACACAATTCACAAACCAATTGCTAATAACATAAAGCATCAGAGTCTGTACAAGTCCACCATATCAAATACAACTGGATTACAGTTTGTTCAAGTCCACTATATCAAATCCACTACGTCAATTACAAATAACCAATCAAGTTAACTAGGATTTAACATCAAGTGAGGTATGGCATATCAATTGATTATGGACACAGACTTATATGATTTGCTACCATTTATGTCAATGAGTTATTTTCTTACTGAAAATACAATTGAAGACCACTATTACTTGTCATTGCGCTCTTAAATATCATACACACCGTAAAGAAAAATGGTCTAGTTTATGAGTTTAAAGTGCATTTTTGGTTCCTAATAATGGCTACATATGAAGGTATATAACTACATAAACTTATTCCTGCAGTACCTATTTATATTCTTGAAATGTATGGACTCTGTAATTCCAACAATTGAATATGATTGCACCATGGACTTTGATCTAGGTAGATCTAACAATTGACAAATCCCAAAAAACACACGGTTTATACCAATCACAAACAACTAATCCCAAAAACACACAAGTAATTTACACATAAATAATCACAATTAATTCACACACAACCAATCACAATCAATCACAAAAATTAATCACAATCAATTACAAGCAAAATCTAATTTAACATTTCACACACATAATTAATCACAAGCAAAATCTATAAATAATCAAGTGTAATTTCACAAGAAATCATGAACTTTCCCCCAATGTAGCTGTTATTTTCACCAAAAGCATAGGATACAAGTTTCCCCGATTTTCAATTTTTAGGGTTCAAGTTTCCCCAATTTTAAAGCACAAACATACAATTGTTTTTAACCACCATGAATTGAATCAAATGAAGAAAACAATTGACAACAAACTCCAAACTGCAAAAAAATTACAAACTTGAAAATGGATAAATTACAAACTATGAAGTGGAGTGGTGTGATAGTCACATCCTCACATAGAGAGTGTCAGCTGCCGTCGTTGGAGGGTGGAGAGGTTGAAAGGAGAGAGTGGCTACGCTGGGAGTGAGTGATAACGACAAAGAGGGTCTGGGAAAGAGGGGGTGCTAAAGTGAGAAAGTGGGTGTGAGATCCCTAATTTTGTTAGGGTATTTTGGTAATTTCCTTTTTTTTTTTTTTTGAAGTAGGGGGTGTCATGGCTACCATGGGCACCCAAAGAGAACCGCCACTGCCAATACCGCCATTTAATTTGGCGGTAATGCACTACATGACAAAAAAATGGTTGGGCATTGACATGTGTCACGTTCTGCCAATACTGTCATTTGATTTGGCGGTAATGACCATTACAAGACAAAAAAACAAAAAAAAAATTGAAAGTGGGTCATTTGCGTAAATAATTCTCATAGGGGTCAGACATGGAAAAAAAATCATTTTAGGGTTAAAAAAAAATTCTAATAAACCTCAAAGTTTGATGGACTTTAGGACGATTATCCTTTATAACATTCTTCTCGAGCTTATCTCAAAGGTTATGGTTTGAAGAATTAGACCCCATTTGAAGAATCTTATTGGTCCTATTCAAAGTAGTTTTATTGCAAACAAAGGTATTGATGATCAAGAAATTGTTTGTTACATGCATAAAAAGAAAGGTAAATTTCCTTTTCTTGTGAGTAAAATTGATTTTGATAAGGAATATGAAAGTGTGTACGGAATTTTTAAAGCTCATGTTGTCGGAGTTTGGTTTTTCTCCTATTTTCATTAATCTTATATGATTTGCACTGCATCCTCGACTTTATCTCTCAAATAGAATAATGAGCAACTAGATATTTTTATTCCTAACCAAGGGTTGAGGCAATGGGACCCTATTTCTCATTAGCTATTCTTGCTTTGCATGGAGAAACCAGTTCTACTTACTCAAAAAAAGAGCGAGGTGAACCATTGGCTATCTATTGGGATTTCTCATTAGCTATTTCTCATCTTTTCATTACTGATGATTATTTACTTTTTACCAAAGCTAAAGCTTCTCAAATTTGGTTAGTCTATGGGGTTCTTGAAACTTTTTATAAAGCATTGGGTATGAAGACTAATGTGCATAAATTTAATTTCCTCCCCTCTAAAAATTTGGCTCGTTCTATCGTGGAGAAAATTGAAGGTATGATCAATTTTAACCACACTTGCTCCATTGGTAAGTATCTTGTCTTTGCTTATATACCAACATGGTTATCAAACCAAAATTTTCCTATATGATTGATATGATCAACCCAAGGCTAGCTGCTTGGAAAGTTGGGCTTTTAAGTAGATGAAGGAGAGTGATTTTGGCTAAGTTGGTTTTTAGCTCGATCATTTTGGATTGGTTCCTAGTATAAGTTTTGATGATGTTTTTAATTAGACTAATTAGATGTTGTTTATACCTTTTGTTTGTGATTCTTTAACTTTGTTGTGAAAGCACCCTAGCCAATCTCTAATCTCAAGTCACCTATATTAGTGTCATTTGTTTAAAATTGTGTTTAGGAGTTTTCTTGTGAGGCAAGTCTTTAAAACTGCATTTTTTGTCTTTTAAACCGATTAAAGCTTGGCATGAATCGTATCATTCAAGCCTTCGGGTTGTTATTGTGCGCACCTCGTTTTTTTCCTCGGGAAAAAGACGCGCAAATCCTCCGGGGTCGTTCGCAAACGCTCGGAGGGCCTTTGTGAAGCCGCCACCAAAGTTTTTGTGTAAAGGGAACGTTGATAAACCCTTAAGTTTTTTTTTTGTTGTAAAGGGAAACGATAATAAAACCCTTTAGACGATGAGGATAAGGATTTGGTCATCGCAACCATTGTCGGGTTCGGGAGTCGATTACGCAAGGGGAAGGTATTAGCACCCCTCACGTCCGTTGTACTCAACGGGAACCTTCTATTTGGTCAAAGCTTGAATTGTTTTTTTTAATACTTTGCGTGCATGTTCATTTATGTTAAAACATAATAAAAGGGGGGAAAAGAGATAAAAACAAACGAAAGAAAAAAAGTTTTTTTTATTATTGCGCTTGACAAGATGTCGATCTTGCTCCTACGTATCTCCCGGTAGTCGGAGAATTCAAAGCATACGTAGTTCTTTGGTAGAAAAACGTACATGTGTTGGTTGATTTTAAATGGACGATGTTTTAACCGAATTCTTGCGATTAAAACGTAGCTTGTATGCTCGCACTTGGAGACTTATTAAGCGTTTGTTCGTGAATCACATTAGAATTGTTAAAAGGTACGTCCGTTAGAGTAAAGGGTTGAATTGGTCGCTATGGGACCAAGGGAGGTGCAATGGACTCAAACGAGTCAAACATTGACCAAGTGGACTCAAACGAGTCGGGCGATTGTTCGATTGATCCACTGAGATCAAGAACGGGTACAATGGACTCGGACGAGTCGAACATTGACCGAGTGGACTCAAACGAGTCGAGGGGTTGAGTCTAATGGCCAACGGGGGACCAAAAGGTTTGGATTGACCACAAGGGGCCAAGATTTGGTTTGGTTAGGGTTGTACATATTGAAAAAAAAAGGGAATGACGATTGTCCGAGCGACGAGACATACGTCACGCATTCGTACAATCGGGGCGATGGAGAGACATACGTCACACCATCCCTTTTTCATTCATGTTTTTGGGTTGAATCCTTTAGAAATCCCAAGGTATGTCAAAACATTTGGTTTGAAAACCCAAAATGGGAAGGTTTAGCAAATTTGCTAAAAAACGCGCAAGTTCGTCTCATTTTGCGAAAATGCGAACGTAAACGGTGTATGTTCATCTTTGAGTTTTGAACATCATGAACAATATTTATTGTTCAAGTTTAGATTGAAATGATGAACATAGCTTGTTTGTTCATGCTTGTTTGAGAGTTTGGGAAGATAACTTGTTTTGCAAGTTATCCACAAAATGGTCATACGAACTTGTGATTTTGTCAAAATTATGCAAAATCCTTGTTGTGGTTTGAAGAACATGGGTTTAAAAACTCTTAGGTTCTGAGCTCTGGGGCTAGAACCTCAAAAATTGGTCATTTTGACACAAAAACTCAGGTTCTGAGTTCTGTCATGGTCGCACTGCGACCATGACTTCGCACTGCGAAGCATGCGAAATTTTGGGTTCAGAAGCTGTTTCTGAACTTTTGTTCAGAAACAACTTCTGAACACACTCAGGACCTTATAGATGGGTGAAAAACTTTGAGTTTTTGGGATGAAAAAGGTTGGACAAACCAGTTTTGATGTTTTGAAAACCTTGGGATTTCTTTGAAATTCAAAAGGGGTTTTTTAGAATCAAATGGTTTTGAACCAAAATAGCTATGCAAACACAATTGTAAATGCAAGGTAAGTGCTTAGAAACTTACAGAACTCCTTAGCAAAGCTCCAGCTGCACTTGATTTGATTTGGTAAAAGGCTTTCACAAGAGGTTTGAATATTGGTGAAGGTTTTGGAACTTTGGAAAGCTTTGTGTTGGATGGATTGTTTCTGGTTATTTTGTGGAGTTTTGTAGGCTAAAATGAGTAGAGTTTCTGCTCTTGAAATGCTGTTGTTAACTCTTTAATCCTTGGGCATTGCCTTCTATTTATAGGCCAAAACCAAATCTTTGTCATCATTACAAAATCCCAAAATTCAGCTGATTTGTGGCCAAGATTAAGCTGAATCCCTTTGCATTAAATGCTAATGGATAGAGGCAACCTTGCCTTGTACCAAGGGGCAAGATCCAGCTTGATTTCAGCCACAAATTCAACTAATTCTAGAAGGTAATGATGAAGAACAAAGCTGATTTGCAATTGGCTAATGCTTGGGGATCAATCCTTGCAATCTCAATGGTTGATCAATGAAAACGTGCACTGTAATGTGCAGAGATTGAGGGATGAAAAGGCTACTTATGGCTGGTGTGAGAGGGTGAAAAGCTGCTGCAAAACAGAGTAGGCAATCATGGTTTTTTCAAGTGAAAAATCCAGCTGGTTTGACTGGTTTTGGGGAGAGCAAGCAGGAGGAAAGTCCTCAAGCAGGTGGCTGGCAACCTTGTGGTGGTTAGCAGGTCACATGGGAGGGACTAGAGCTGCCCAAGGGCAAGCCCACTTGCTTGTCACATGCTAGGTTGGAAGAAAAAGCTTCCAACCTTGGCATTAATGGCAAGTCCTTCAATTCTGGTTTTGCTTGGCCCAATTAGCCATGAATGCTACTTAAAATAATTATGGAAATGATATGCAACAAATTCTAGAATTAAATCAAAGAAACCAAAAATCTGCAGAAAAATCGCAGACTTCGCAGTGCGAAGTGGGCTTCGCAGTGCGAAGTCCTCAATTTTGAAATGTTGACTTTTCTGTTGACTTTTGTTGACTTTTGACTTTTTTTCCCCTCTTTGATTTTTTTTGATTTTTGCTTTAAAATGCGTAGGACAAAATTAGGGTACTACAGCTGCCCCTACTTAATTGTGTCTTCGCATAGAGTGCGTGAGTGCCGAGGGCATCTCATGAACTCTTTGCGAAGATCAATTAAGTAAAAAGAAGGACCCGAATTTTGTCCTTCGCGAAATGCAAATGCAATGGTTGGTAAAGGTTGATCGTATCCAGCCGCTAACACTGGAGGTAGATCCACTGGGGGATGAAGGTAATCTTATCTAGGCACTGCTTCTAGAGGTCGATTCCTGAGGATGGTGATTTACTCTAGGAGGTCACTAGAGGTGGAACGTTGAGGTAGGTGATCTTATCTAGGTACTGCTTCTAGAGGTGGATACCTAAGATGGAGGTTTACTCTAGGTACTGCTTCTAGAGGTGGATACCTAAGCTGGAGGTTTACTCTAGGTACTGCTTCTAGAGGTGGATACCTAAGCTAGGTGATCTTATTCAGGTACTGCTTCTGAATGTCGATTCCTAACGAGCTGTGATCTTATTCAGCCGCTAACACTGAAGGTCGATACACTGGGGGAGGTGATCTACTCTAGGTACTGCTTCTAGAGATCGATACCTAAACTAGGTGATCTTATTCAGGCACTGCTTCTGAATACCGATTCCTAACAAGCTGCGGTCTTACCCTAAATAGGTGCCCCTGGTTGAATGTTGATGGATGTTGGTGAATATGTGATACTCACTGGAGGATCCTTGTTGAGGATGCATGTTTTATGAAATGAAATGCATGTGTATGAATGGTTTTAAATATGCATGCATGAAATGAAATAATGTCGGTTGGGTGCCGAGCAGAGTCGGTCTTTGTTTGTGGTTGTGTTCATGACAGTTGGGCTTTCTCTTTTTTGTTGGTTTTTTTGGTTGGTCGGTTTGGAAGGACGAGGTCCTTTGCCTACATACCCGAATGGGATCAAAACCGGTGTAGTTCGAGCCTAAGCCCGAAGATTTGTGTGGGTTTGCCAATAATGATTGGACTTTTGTTTGGGGTTGAGACTCCCTGGGGAGTATCAATGAGGTTTGGCTTATGGGGATAAAGGACCATTTTGGAAGCATGATCGATATCCAGCCTTGGTTGGTGTTTGGATGTTTAGGGTGTTTACTGGGGATTCTGCTCCTCCTAACCCTCGGGGTTCTTGCGCTCCGCGTGCCGCGAGCTACACACTTGCCTTTGCTAAGGAGCATAAGTCCTTTGGTGCAATATTTTGGTGGGAATTACCGCAATCCTTTCAGAATTCACGAAGATTCAAAATAAAGCAAAGTTTGTTTGTTTTTTCTCTTTTTGGAAGAAAATTCTTTTGTTTATTTCCCATGTTTTAAAGCATTTTCATCATGAATAAAACAAAATTTTATGCGCTACTGAGAACATAAAATAACAAAAGGAAATTTATTCAATGCAGATTTGACCTCTTGAATGGGTAAAAATACACAAAGTGAGAAGTGGGGATAGAGAAAGACAAGAAAAAGCAAAAAGAAAATGTTGGTTTTGGCACAACACATGCTATTTCCTTATGACTTCGAGATTTTCGTTTGGTGGAAGACGCTGACGAGACCGATTCCTCTCCTCTTGAATCTTGTCCGGAGCTTGGATGCTGCAGTCATTGCCTTTCTTTTTTGTTAACCCCTAACTTTTGCCTGGATCGCTCTTTCGAGTTTTTCAATCCACCGGGGTGTATTTCCTTTTTTGATGTCCTTAATTTTTGCCTAGACCGCCTTTTCAGGTTTTCAATCTAGCAGGACGCTCTCTATTGCCTAAACCGCCCTTTCAGGTTTTCGATTTAGCGAGCTTTTTTTTCTTTTTTTTTTTTTTAGGCATAATACCTCTTGACTGCATCGGAGTTTATTGAGAGTGGGAACTCTTCTCCGTCCATAGTGGTGATGATCAGGGCTCCGCCTGAGAAAGCTTTCTTTACCACGTACGGCCCATCATAGCTGGGAGTCCACTTCCCTCGGGGATCTTTGTGGATAGGTAATATCTTCTTGAGCACTAGGTCTCCTTCTTTGAATTCTCGAGGACGGACCTTCTTGTCGAATGCTCTCTTGAGCCTCCTTTGATAGAGTTGGCCATGACATATTGCCGTCAGACGCTTCTCCTCTATGAGATTCAGTTGGTCAAACCTTGTTTGGACCCATTCAGCTTCTTCTAGCTTGGTTTCCATCAAGACCCTTAGCGAAGGAATTTCCACCTCTACGGGGAGAACAGCTTCCATACCGTATACTAAGGAGAAGGGGGTTGCCCCAGTTGAAGTGCGAATGGCTGTTCTATAGCCATGTAGCGCAAAGGGAAGCATCTCATGCCAATCCTTATATGTTGTCACCATCTTTTGGATGATCTTCTTTATGTTCTTATTGGCTGCTTCTACCGCACCGTTCATCTTTGGTCGGTAAGGGGAGGAATTATGGTGCTCAATCTTGAAATCTTTGCATAACTCCTTCATTGTCTTGTTGTTTAGGTTTGCCCCATTATCGGTGATGATTTTGTGGGGAGTACCATAACGGCAAATGATTTCCTTCTTGATAAATCGGGTTACCACTTGTTTGGTTACGTTTGCATACGAAGCTGCTTCTACCCATTTGGTGAAGTAGTCGATGGCAACGAGGATGAAGCGATGTCCATTTGACGCTTTGGGCTCGATCATTCCAATCATGTCTATGCCCCACATAGAGAATGGCCAAGGTGAAGTCATGACGTTCAGTGGAGTTGGTGGCACACGCACTTTGTCGGCGTAAATCTGGCACTTGTGACAAGTCTTGGCATAGTGGAAACAATCAGCTTCCATGGTTAGCCAATAGTAGCCCGCCCTTAGGATTTTCTTTGCCATTGCATGCCCATTAGCATGGGTTCCAAAAGATCCCTCGTGGATTTCTTTGATGAGCATGTCCGCTTCATGTTTATCCACACATCTGAGCAAGACCATGTCATAATTTCTTTTGTAGAGGGTATTTCCACTGATGAAGAACTAGGATGCCAATCTTCTGAGGGTCCTCTTGTCGGTGTGCGAGATACTTTCTGGATACTCTTGCTCTTCGAGGTATCGCTTGATGTCGTAGAACCAAGGTTTGTTGTCAAGTCCTTCTTCGACTGATGCGCATACAACTGGTTTGTCTCTACGATCCATCCTTATGATTGGTGCTTCGTTGTAGGAATTTACTTGGTACATTGATGATAATGTAGCCAAAGCATCTGCTACCTGATTTTCTTCTCGAGGTATGTGGTGGAAATTGATTTCATCAAAATGCTTGATCAATTCTACAACCCGGGCTTGGTAGGGAATTAAATTGGGATGTCTCGTTTCCCATTCTCCTTTGACTTGATAGATGACTAAGGCTGAGTCACCGTATACTTCAAGGTTTTTGATCCTTAGATCAATTGCTGCTTCGAGGCCTAGGATACATGCTTCATATTCTGCCATGTTATTGGTGCAGTCAAAGCACAACCTTGCTGTGAAGGGTTGGTATCCATTTCTTGGGGAGATTAAAACTGCTCCGATACCGTGCCCCATGGCATTTGAGGCGCCGTCGAAAGCGAGCTTCCATTGAGCTCCTGGTTCTGGTCCTTCATCATCGCTTGTGACTTCTTCGTCGTTCAAAGCTACGACATCTTCGTCTGGGAAGTCGAATGGTATGGGTTGATAATCCTCCAATGGTTGGTGAGCAAGGTGCTCGGATAAAACACTCCCTTTGATGGCTTTTTGAGCAACATATTGGATGTCATACTCAGACAGCAGCATTTGCCAACGGGCTATCTTCCCTGTGAGGGCAGGCTTTTCGAAGATGTACTTGATGGGATCCATCTTCGATATCAACCAAGTTGTATGGGTCAACATGTATTGCCTTAGACGTCGAGCAGCCCATGCTAAAGCGCAGCAAGTCTTTTCAAGTGAAGTATACCTTGTTTCACAGTCGGTAAACTTCTTGCTTAGGTAGTAGATTGCGTGCTCTTTTCTTCCCGTTTCATCTTGTTGTCCTAACACACAACCCATTGATCCTTCAAGTACGGTTAGGTATAAGATGAGGGGTTTACCCGGAACCGGAGGTATTAAGATCGGTGGTTCTTGCAGGTATTGTTTGATCTTGTCAAACGCTTCTTGGCAATCCTCATTCCAATGAACGGCTTGGTTTTTCCTTAGCAGCTTGAAGATTGGTTCGCAGGTAGCTGTCATGTGTGAGATGAACCTAGCGATGTAGTTCAATCTTCCTAAGAAACCCCGGACTTCTTTCTCGGTATTTGGCGCTGGCATTTCTTGGATGGCCTTCACCTTATCGGGATCCACTTCAATACCTCTTTGGCTGACGATGAAGCCCAATAATTTCCCGGATCTAACGCCAAATGTGCACTTGTTAGGATTTAAGCGCAGCTTGAACTTCCTTAGGCGTTCGAAAAGCTTTTGTAGATGGACTAGATGATCCTCCTCCGTTTGGGATTTGGCAATCATATCGTCGACGTAGACCTCAATTTCCTTATGGATCATGTCATGGAAAAGAGTCACCATTGCTCTTTGGTATGTTGCCCCGGCATTTGTTAATCCGAAAGGCATTACCTTATAGCAGAATGTTCCCCATGGGGTGATGAATGTAGTTTTCTCCATGTCCTCTGGAGCCATCTTGATTTGGTTATATCCCGAGAAACCATCCATAAAGGAAAAGACTGAGAATTGGGCTGTGTTTGTCCACCAATATGTCGATGTGTGGTAGCGGGAAATCATCCTTTGGGCTTGCTTTATTCAAGTCCCGATAATCCACACACATTCTCACCTTGCCATCCTTCTTCGGAACTGGCACAATGTTTGCAACCCATGTCGGATACTTGGTTACGGCTAAGAAACCGGCATCGAATTGCTTTTTGACCTCCTCTCTGATCTTGAGAGCCATATCGGGTCGCGTTCTTCTCAATTTCTGCTTCACTGGCGGGCATTCCGGCTTGAGTGGCAGCTTGTGTACAACGATGTTAGGGTCTAAACCCGGCATGTCTTGATACGACCAAGCGAATACGTCCACGTACTCTTGCAGAAGCTTGATCAACTTTCCTTTCACACCCTCGTGCAGGGAGGCTCCTATCTTGACCTCTTTCTTATCCTCTTCGGTCCCCAAGTTGACCTTTTCAACTGATTCTTGGTGAGGTTGTATTACCCTATCCCCTTGATTTGCAAGTCTAGACAATTCTTCAGGCGGTTCATAATCGTCCTCTTCATCATCTTCCGTTTGATTAATCGGGCAATCGAAGTCATAAGGGTTTAAGGTAGTGTTGTTTTTGGAGGGTGGATTTGTAGATCTGCATGAGTATGATTTTTTTTTAGGCTTTTTGTAAAAAAATTTTTTTAAAACAAATGCAAAAAGAAAAAGACTCAAATGAACATAAAAGAGTGCTTTTATTCATGATTGTAAACAACTTTTAAAACATGGGGGCCCCACACGACTAATCATTTGCCTTGGGCAGAGCTAAATGATTTTTTTTTTATTAAAAAGTAAAAAACAAACAAACATGGTTTATTACTTGATCCTGGTAATGATCTCGGGAATTGCGATAGCCCTCCAATTGTTCAAAGCTTCATCCGAAGCGCAACGATACACCAAATCAGGCACGTCTTCGTCTACATCTTCGAGTAGAGCCACTTGATCTTCATGGATAAACCCCGCACTGATGAATGTTTCCGAAATGGGGAGGATCCCTTGCTTGAAGGCTTTGAGAAAGTTTCGGCTGATGGATGATACCCCAACCCGAAGCGATTTTTTCTTCTCGGTATTGTCCACTATCTTGCCCCATCGGTGGGTCGGCTTTCTTCTAGGGCCCTCTCTTATCGCCCCTCCATTGATGACATGGCTGTTCCTAGCCTCTTCCTTGGGCTTCGAGCTCAATGTCACG